>JAVIWB010000696.1:0-170909 GCA_031893035.1 Dermolepida albohirtum
GGCATGGAATCTATTAATTTTTGACAGTTTTCCTTTATTTTTTCGTCCCGAAACCACACCTGAATTACTGCTTCTATCAATTTTGTCTTCGTTGTTCTATTTTATGTAACCTAGCCTACAAATGGCCCACAGATTTTCAATTGGGTTTAAGTCTGGAGAATTGCCAGGCCAGTCGAATAGAGTTATTCCTTTTTCCTTGAAATATTTGACCATAACCTTCGATTTGTGGCATTGAGCTGAGTCCTGTTGGAAAATTGCACCTCCGTTTGGCACACATTTCTTTAGATCTTTTCCCAAATACTTATCCAGTAGCTCTTTATATTTTCAGCTGTTCATCATGCTTTCTATAGACACCAGCGATCCAGTCCCCATGTACGAAAAACATCCCCAAAACATCTTCTCTACAGGATGTTTGACAGTCTGATCGATATGAGCTGGAGGGAGTTTTTCATCTTCACTTTTTCTCACGAATTTTGATCGCTGCCCCTACACCAAAAAAAGGGGCTCGTCTAAGAACAACACCTTTCTCCAGTCTTCCTCAATCCATTCGGCATAGTTCTTGACCCAAATAAGCCTCTGCTTCATCATTCATTGAGTGAGGAGTTGCTTCTTCTGTGGTCGAATGGCTTTTCTTATAGACTCTAAAAGTCTCCTACGAACTGTCGAGTCATGCACTTTCACTCCAGCGTCGGCTAAGTCTTTTTGTAGTTCAAAATTAGTTTTTCTTGGGTTTGGCTTGCTATTTCTGACCCAAAAGTGACATCCCGGGGTCTTTCTCTTTCTTCCACATTTTCCCGCTCGTTTCACTTCAACTATTCCGGTATTATTTTTTTACTTTAGGATTTTGCTTACTGCTCCTTGACAAACACCACATTCCTGAGCAATATCTTTCTGTGTTATTGAAGTGTGCTCACTTAATGTCACAATCTTCTCACGTTTTCTGGGCGTGATATCCATATAGCAAACAACCGGTAAAAGCACAATATAAATCAAATTTTGGGCTTTGAAAGAGTATATGTGAACAAACTCTCTAAAACGCACTGAATAATTGTGTAATATGTTCCCAGTGATATAGGTTGTTTTTTGACATAAAACTACTGTCAGAACTGACCTAACAATGTTGCCACATGCAGAAAACTAAAAAAATAGTCATGATTCCATTAATTGGCACAATACTGTAGATATGTATAAACATATAAATATGTGTATATATATATATATCAGTGGCGGCTGGTCAGGTGAGGCAGGTGAGGCAGTGCCTCACCATCTAAATCTTGGAATTATAACAAGAATAATATGTATACTTTTTTTTTTATACTTTTTTAAAATTCTTTATAAATTAATTATCATCTTTTATTCAGAATTTATCTTATAAACAATAAGAAAATAGTTTTAAATAAACCGGCATTACAAGCAAAGTACAAATTTATCATTTCATTTTAATTCCGTGCGAATGTACGAGCGCGTATACTTGCCCCGACCAACTACATGCTTGATCTATGTGTATATCCCTACTAAACACGAATATTTGAGGCCCGGCCACTCATTGCCTCTCATTGAAAATTTATAACGCACTACAGCAGTCAAAAAAATTCTCAATTTCTATGGAAATTACAGTAAAGTATTAGCTACATATTTAAGATAACAAAGAAGAAAAAATATTCAAAAAGTTAATAGATTTTTCTAACTTTATTGTGAGATTTTTGAATTTTTTAATAATATAGAAAGCATTATTAATAGGATAAATTAAGTATTTATTTAATGATATAAAGATGTCTAAAGGTTTACATTCTTCTTGTACAGTTTCTCAATATTTCCTCCACGCAAATAATATGTTTTAAGTTTTAACAGGAGTATTTTTATTGTTTCAAGTAGATATTATATTGATATCAATGTATGTATGTATGTACAATACAATAATTATCTGAAGCCAATTTAAACTGAGCCTCTCATCGAATCACAATCGCCGAACTACCGAATATACTCGAGGCTGACATTCTCGGCCCGAATCACAAATTACAGCAGTTAAACTCGGGGGAATAACAAAGTTAGGTTAAATATTTTAATATTTGTTTAGTGATATTTTCAGTGATTTAAAAATTGTGAATATGGATTTAGAAAATGTAAGAAATACACAAGACATTGTAGATTTTTTAATAAGAAATACGTTCGTTGTTCTATCGGTAGAAGATCAATTATATGTCAAAAACCTTCCAAGACCAAACCCTGATTTATCAAAATCTCTTACAATACACGGTAAGTCTAACAGAAATTTCAATAATTCGTGGTATAACAAATGTAATTGGTTATGTGGTAGTATAAAAAGAAACAGATTATTTTGTTGGGCATGTATAATTTTTTCCACAAATACAGATAGTATTTGGAGTAAAACGGGTTATTTTGATCTTAAAAACTTGTCGCGATCAGTAGAAAAACATACTAAATCTAAACATCACATTTTAGCTACTTGTAAATTACATATGTTCGGAAAATATAATATCGCGGATGCGATAGACAATGTGAGGCGCAATCAAATGGAGAATTACAATAAAAAAGTTAGCCAAAATCGAGATATATTAAAGCGTTTAATTGATATTACTATATTTCTTTGTACACAGGAATTATCTTTCAGAGGACATAATGAAACAAATACTTCTGCAAACAGGGGAAATTTTAAAGAACTTGTTTTATTAACGGCAAAACATGATACCATTTTACAAAAATTCTTAGATGATAGCTCTGTATTTTTTGGCACATCGAAAACAATTCAAAACGAATTAATAGAATCAATTAGTTTTATTGTAAAGAAAAAAATAGATGTGAAATTTTTAATTCAGAATATTTTTCATGGCAAATAGACGAAACAACAGATATAACATGTAATTCGCAATTGTCTATTATTGTAAGATACACGATCGAGGGTAATATTGTTGAAAGGTTTTTAGGATTCTTTGATGTAAGTTCAGGTCGCACCTCTGATGATTTATTTAAATTATTAACTAATATTTTTGAAAAATTTCAGTTTAATAGTAAACTAATTGCTCAAACGTATGACGGAGCGGCAGTTATGGCTGGGCATGTGAACGGTTTACAAACAAAAGTTAAAGAAATAGCTCCTCAAGCAATATTTACACACTGCCATGCACATGTCTTGAATTTAGTGTTAGGAACATCTTGTAAGTCCATAACGTCTGTAAGAATATTTTTTTCAAATTTGTCAGGGTTTTCATCTTTTTTTTCCAAATCCACTAAGAGAACTCATGTGTTAAATTTAATCTGTCAAAAACATATACCATCTACTCGTTGGAATTTCACTTCTAGGGCTGTTTTTACAATTCATGCGAATAAACTTTGATAGCATATCTATACGAGAAGCTTTTGGATAAAAAAATCTTCTTCTGGATAATGATTTTAATTTTCTTTTAGATACTTTTAAATTAATATTTGGACAAACTGACGTTGTATTTTCAATATTACAAAACAAACTAACTCATGTTATTTATGCCAGAGATCGTTTACGTTTTTTGCTTGATAAGTTTAGAGAATTTCGGGAGTGTGATACATATTTCAGTACGAAAATTCGATGTCTGACGAATCTGTTGCACATAAAAGGCGTAGAATTGATGACGTTCCAGATACTAAACAAAATTATAGAAAATTATTTTTCGAAATTCTAGATACGTTTATTAGTCAAATTGAAATTAGATTTATTGATTTAGAAAAACTTGCTTTTTTCGATTTATTAACAGAAAGTAAATTTGAAGAATATTCGAAGGCATTTCCTCAGAGGCTCTTAAATAATTTGTTTGAACAATATACATTTTTTGATTAAATTCAATTAAAAAATGAATTAGCTGTTATTTATAGTGACATGCAACTCCTTGGTAATTCTAAAACACCATGTGAAATGTTAAGATTTATGCACGAACAAAAGTTAGCCATCTGTATGCCAGAACTTTTTAAATTGCTAAGTATAGTAGTTACCATACCGGTAACTTCCTCGTCCGTTGAGCGAAGTTTTTCCACATTGAAACGTATAAAATCGTATGTTAGAAATACAATTGGACAACAAAGACTTAGTAACTGTGCACTAATTGCAATCGAAAAGGAATTGGTTAAAACGATGACGAGGGATGAACGATTTTATAATGATGTAATTGATTATTTTGCTAACACAAAAAACCGGAGGATACCTTTGCTATACAAGAAGTAAAATCTATTAAATGTAATTCTACGTGCAATGCCAATAAAGGAAATTCTCTGTATTTTAAAATATTTTCATTTTGCATGTAATTTTGAAATTTTGTTATTGGATTGTTGTTGATTTATATATATACATATATATGTATATATTTGTTATATTATTAAATTTTATATTATAATAGGAATGTATTTATTTTTTATTTTTAAATCCTAGAAGATTGAGTTCTTATTTTTGATTAATGTTTTTAGAATTTGTTTGATTTTTTAGAATATTTATTTTCGATTCACAAGGGTTTGCTTTGAAACTTCGTTTTCCCTTAAAAATCGAATGGGGCGCGATATAGGGCTCAGTTCACGTCTGGCAGCCCTGTTTGTACTGGAAGTCCTATATATATATGTATATAAATATATATAAACTGTTTTTATATGTAGTAGGTATATAGAGTTTATTAATCAATTGTAAACAATTTTGAATATTTATTATTCTATCTGCCTCACCATGTCAAATACTCACGAGCCGCCACTGATATATATATATATATATATATATATATATATATATATATGTATATATTAAGCAAGTTCACCATGTACAAGACAACAATGAATAAAAAGTATATTTAACAAACTTAATATAATTTCTAATATACCTCAGGGGTCTGATTTAGGACCATACCTGTACTATCACCTGTACAGTTTGTTTTTGGACAGCATATATAGATATTTGCGGATGTAATAAGTGCTGATGTTGTATTAGCTTTGAGAGTCTTTAGGCATTTGTTTCTTCTTCGAAAATTGTATTTAAAACGATATTCAAAGTTAGTGAATTATAGGGGTCTACCGGAAAGATCTGTCCGTTTTTATAATAAAGCAAAAAAAAATAATTTTTCATATCTTGAATAAACTCTATTGAATAATATAATTTCCATCATTACTTATGACTTCTTGCCACCGTGATGACAATTTATGTATCCCATTTTAAAAAATTCTTTATCCATAGAGGCGAAAAATTGAACCAGTGCTTGTCTGATATTTTTTGCCCTGCAAAAAATTTTGTAAGGAGAGAACCATGTGATAATCGCAGGGTACTAGGTCCTGGAAGTATAGTGGATGTGACAGAATTTCCCAGCCTAGCTCTCCGACTTTCTGACCAGTCCCGAAAGCAGTATGTGGCCTAGCTTTATCATGAATCAGTATGATGTCCTTTCTATTGAACATCACAGGCCTCTTTTCTTTGAGTGCTGTTTTTAAATTATCCAATTGCTGACAATATCTCTCCGAATTTAGCTTTTCGTTCAGTTTCAACAGCTCAAAATGCACCATATACACAACGTTCTCCTACTCAGATTTAACTTCGGTTTAGAGGTGAAGGAGGGAGATTTTCCGGATTCACAATATGCCCTTTTCCTTACGATGTTTTCATAGGTAATCCACTTTAATCCCCAGTTATCATCCGGTCCAAGAAGAGTTCGATTCTGTTCCGTGCAAACTGAGATGTGCATATAATGACTGGATCATTCAAATTCTTGTCACTTAACTTACGTGGCAACCATCTCGAATACTTCCACACCAATCCTAGATTCGTAATATCGTTCCAAATGGTTTGTTGAGCTGAATCAAGCCTTTCCGTAATCTCCGATGTTGTCAAAAAAGGATTTTGTCCTAACATGATCTCGACAGTATCGTCGTCGATCAAAGATGGTCGCCCAGAGCGTGGCTTAATAGAAAGGTCGAAATCATCTATTTGAAATTTTTCGAACCATCTTCTGCATGTTCTACCAGAAATTGTACCTTCACCAAACACTTTAAATAAATTTCTACACGCTTCTGTAGTATTTCTTCCTTGTTGGAATTCGTGGCGTGTATGAGACAAGCACTAGTTCAATTTTTCTCCTCTAGGGATAAGGTATTTTTCAAAAATGGGATATACAAATTGCCATCACGCCGGCAAGAAGTCATAAATAATTATGTAAATTATATTATTTAATAAAGTTTATTCAAGATATGAAAAATTTATTATTTTGTTTTATTCTAAAAAACGGACAGAACTTTTCGGTAGATCTAAGTAAGTTAATTTAGTAGCTGCAAATACTTCTATAAACTGGTTTCAACCTTTTTAAATGAAAAACTGAATTCACAGGCGTGTCTTAACATATTTATGAATGCGCTAAAGCGATCGTTGTTGTAGATTATAAAAGTGCTCTTCAGCACCATCCTTGGTCAATGTCCAAAAGTCCACCTCTGCAATTTTGAGTGTCGTCTGAAGTGCAAGTATCACGATCTGTGAAAGGTAAACGTTCGGAGGGCCATAAGACAATTGAAAAGCGGAAGAATGCAACAAAGTGTTGCTGAAGTATGTATAAATCGTGTTCTTAATGCAATCTAAATTCGATGCTGCCACTGGAAGGCTACCATTAACGCAAATAACAAAAATCGTTTGTATACGTGTGGGTTATATTCGTGAAGACCATTGGTTTGTATTTTTTACATGCAAACGAACATATCAAATGAGTTTATAATGAAGAAGATGTTCATTATACAATAACAAATCTAAATTTAAATTTGCGAATTCATTTTTATGGATGATAATGTTTGTTTCCATCGAGCAAACATCATGAACAACTTCATCAAACCAGTGAATTCATCGTGAACAATTGTATTGATGAAGTTAGTATTCTCTCTATACCAACTTTATCAATTCAGTTGTTCACGATGTTTGCTCGACGAGGACACATTCTACGGATTCTTTTAGAAAGAAGGGAGTGACTAGTCAATTTTACAAGTGACAATCCAATATAGCATGTTTTGAGATATTGTGGAAAGGTGCGTTGCTGAGCGAAATATGTCTGCAAGAATGCCCCGGACATTACGAAAACTGTTAGGGGAAAAATGATATATGATTCCTAACGAAATACGAGACATGCTAATCCGGTTCCTGGGGATCATACACGTCATTTATCTCTATTTTTTTTGTAAGAATTATTGGAATAAAACTGTAAATTGAATATTTCTGTACCTATCTGCTATTCCATGTACCGTTCAATCCAATCACGTTTGTGATGTGAAGAAGAAATGGACAATTTTAATTCGAAAGTTATCAATAATTTAATTTCTGGCTGAAGTTTGAATTTGTTTTAAAACCATATCCTAATAATGAAAGGGTTCTAAAACGAAATTCGTTATTTATTTCCTTAAATTGTTTTTAAATAAATTTTCGATCAAACCACAATAAACAGGTCATAATATAGTAGCTCTGAATTATTCTAGTAAATTAAAATAACCTCGAGATGTACTAAGATCTTTAGATAACAACCCACAATGTGTGATGTGACAATTGAAAATCCAGCATGCAACATATAAAGCAAATATATTCCGAACGAGTACTCTTCTCATGGACATTTATTATTAATTTACGACGAATGCATTGTTTTCCTACAATCACGAATGCTACTGGATACCGCCCTCTTATCATCCTTTCGTCTATGGCAACAGTAAACATTTAAAGTGGTAATATACACGTGTTATTGCACCAACTCATTAGTATCTCGAATGAAAATGTCATCACATTGTCTGTATTTACAGGCACATAATGAATGTGTATTAACGTGTCGTAAAATCGGTGGGTGGAGTGAAAAAAGAGAAACATACGTTACAATAGTGGGTCGACCGGAAAGAATGTGGAGAAACCAAATCGGGCAAATGTATTATTATCATTTCTCATAGACGTATTCGTATACATGTAGCCCGGAGACGTTTAAGAATATTTACCCGTACAGATTGCGGTATACATGTATAAGTACAATATTTACTTTATAAGTACACTACCGATCATAAGTTTGGATGTGTACATATTAAGTTACACTAAAAGCAATACTTGAGAAATTATAAACTTTTCAAATACTGAAATATCTTAAATAATATCTAATATATTTTGCAGAAAGATATTTTCCTAATACATGATTAATACTACCAGCGGGTTATTTTATGACGTATATGTTGAATATATATTTTTATTTAGTAAATTGTCGGTGTATGTTGCTACTCTACGAATATTTTATGCGAATAAAATTATTTTATTTATTATTTAATTTTTCTAAGTAAATTGCAAACAAAAGTCTGTATAGATGGTTAGAAAGTTCGCAGAGATCTTACGTACAATACGTTTGAGCGTTCACATTATATTATACGAGGGGCGTTTAATGTATTCTTGGTATCAGCATGAAGGTAAGCACAAAAACAATTAAATTTCTTTTGATTTTTCAATATAATCCCATAATAATGTCTTCTTAAGTAAGGGCCGTTTGAAAATGAAAACCAAACGAAAGAAAATTTTCAAAAAACAAATTTATTTTCAGATTCTACATACATTTCTCTATTTTTCAACATAGCTGTCTTTGTTTAAACAATTATCAAACCTTACAACTAGATTTTGAATACCCTCTTCATAGAAACTTGTCGTCTGCTCCGCACTGACTTCGACACTTCAGGAAAGTCGTTTGAAAAAGTGCTTATGATGAAGCGTCTGCTCTGAAGCATTTTCGCTTCAACTGAAACCACCATATTGTCTGTGATCACAGATGGGCGAACGGAGCGGGACTTATCATGGACGTTGTCGTGGCCAGCGCTGACCCACTTACGCACTTTGTCTTCACACATGGCAGTACCTCCGAAAACTTCATAAATCTGCCTGTAGCAGACATGTTTTTTGCCGATAATAAAAGTATCACTGACCGTACCTCGTACGGGGCGGGAAATTCGATAATATTGAACATTTTAAAGACACAGAACAGACCGCACAGATTATCTACACAGCTGCAACTGAACACAGTTATTCCCAAGGAATGCCGGGACATGATGCAAGTACTCGTTGCGACGCGCTCACCACTTATTAGTAATGTATACAACAAAACGGCCCTTACTTAAAAAACACCCCATGTATTACATTTCGAACTTAACTTTTCAGTACTCTGTAAAAAATAATTTTCCTCTTTGTCTGAAAATTGCTCATTTATTGCCTTGACGGAAAATCGTGTCCCACGAAGATTTTTTTCAAATTAGGAAATAGCTAGTAATTACTAGAGCCTAGGTCTGTACTATAGAGTGGGTGCTTGATTTTTCCGAAACCAGAATTTCGTTCACGTGCCGTGTGAATCCGAGCGTTGTCGTGAAGAAGCAATATACCAGCGGGCAGTTTACTCCGCCTGTCTTCTGTAATTGCCTCTTTTAAATTACGCAAAGTAGTTGTACAAGGTGTTGCGTTTATGATTTCACCATGACGTTTCCAGCAGTCGGAGTGATTAAATTTCTTTAGAGAAGGGAGGGGTCTCTATATCCTGCTTATACCACTGGATGGGCTCCTGCTTGCTTTCAATGTCATAGTGGTGAACCCACGCTTCATCTCTAGTAACACTTCAGTCGAAGTGATGAATATTCACCACAGAGCTTTAAAATTCTCTACAGCAACGGATAAGTTAGACACCTCTGCTAAAATTCTAACCTTTATTAGGGCGTCGCCCAGTTCAAGTTGCTCATTTTCTTTCGTAGCAGCAGCAACGAACTGCCAGAGCGGCTATCGCTTTTAATGCTCTCTCTGTCCCTTTCAAATTCACTTGATCATTTTCGAACTGTTGATAACTAAAGTGCAGAATCTTTGTAACCGACCACCATCTCTTGGTGAATGATGTTTTGACCTTTCTCATGTTTTGTAAGAAATTTAATCACAGCACGGTCTGATCTTCGTTGACTGAGAATTACTACGAAGTAATGATTACAACTACATGAAATTATAAATTTACACCCTCAGATAATGCTATCTTATGAATTAGTCAAATTACTCTCATTATTAGTAAATCATTCTGTTATTGAGATTACATTGAACGCCCCTTGTAGGTTCTACGAATGTATCATATGAGTTTAAAGCTCGTTATTCTATTATACAATTCCGTTTCACTTAATAGTTTAATATAATTTTCGTAATGAAGAAAATACGAAGTACAGTTACAGGATTTAATCGGAATGGAAAAATACTGCACGAAAAATCAGAAAAATATGTGATGTCCGTGGTGGTGATATCGTAGCAGAATCAATCATTCCCAAGTAATAATAATAGAAATAAAAATCGTTGTTGTGCTCAACAGGTTCCAAATACAGTAAAAAGAAAAAATATAGTGCATAAACAATATAAACTGAATATAATTAACTGCATAGATGAATTAAAAATAAGCGATGCAATTTAAAAATAAAAAATTACAATATAACTAACGAAAACAAAAGAAAATATCGTGTAATTCTTGTCGAGCCGAACGTGATTGAAAATCGTACACACGTAGTAAACTCATGTAATCTACACCATGAGGAGGATACTTATTATTTATTTTAAACTGGAGATATTTTAAAAATCTCTTCTAGACTTTTTCAGTTTTTTAATTCCATATGCAAGTACGTGTAATGAGGACACCAAATAATACATTAGTAGTATGTAAAGTAGTATGTAGTATGTAAGTTTAGAATGCACAAAATTGTAAAGCTGCAATCTTATATGTAGTTCGAGGAATCGAAAATCTGGTAAAATATTATTAATATGGTTTCCAAAATATTCTACAGTGAACAACACGTTGTGTGGGTGCCTCGATCTATGTTATGGAGGAACGCAGTTTCTTTATTTAATTGTCATACATCGTATGTACACATAACTGATACATTTTAACGATGTTAATACATATATTGCTCGTTATCTCTTACTATCATATAAATTTATATGTTAAATGGAAAAGTTGCCCCAGTATTCTTGGAAACTTGAAAACGTTTTTATCACCACGTGGCAGTTATGTGCTAGATATTTAGATATTGGCAATGATTAACTTAAGTTAATACTTTAAATTCTTTTTTCTTTGGCAACACATAAACTGAAATAAGTAACTCAATTAACTATTGATTGCCACAATTTGCTAAAATTGTATTATATTTCTGTTCATTACTCATTCATTGTACAGTACCACGCAACCGAATTAGAGCCACCATATAAATTTCACTTTTTATAATGAAATAAAATAAATAACAATTTCTAAGGTCAACAATATTGTGTAGGAGAATTTTAATTAATATTTAGTCAATCTATTCTTGACCTTAATGGGGACAGCAATTCTTGTCGGCATACTTCGGATATATGACACCGCCACTTCTTGCAAATATGGATTATTTCTCTAGATATTCTCCACATTTTGCCTTAGTTTGTGTAATGTTGGATTTCGAGACGAATAAATAATCCGTTTCAGATTACACAAGATTCTTTCAATTGAGTCTAGATCTGGAGAATTACCTGGTCACGGCGAGATTTTCAAATTCCTTTCTGAAAAAAAGTTTCGATAGATTTTTCCTTCTGGCATGGCGCCTCATCCTAAGCAACATCCCCAGAACATAAAGAATCAATCTATGAAATCAAAACTGATTTTATTACTTCTTTATACTAAACCTACTTTATTGTTTCAGTAATTAATTTAATATGATATGAATGACCAAATCATTACAGTCGGGCGATGTTTGTCAGTTTTGACGATGGCATTTTCATGAAAATGTTCAAACAGCCTTCATCTAAAGAAATAAACGGATTCTTTTACCACCACTAACTGTGTTTCATCACTGAAAACGACATTTAAAAAAGATATTTTCGGTTAAATTTCAATTTTACCAATAATGTCTAAAATTTTAAGAACTTAAATGAAATGAATGATGCATACCTTTTTCCAGTCGCCAACCGTGAGGTCTCTATGGTACCGCGCCCACTGTAATCTCGTTTTCCTCATTTTTTCTCCCAATTTGGTTTTATTGCAGGGCGCCGGCTAGAAATTTTTTCTTCCTGCAACCGCGATTTTTCGTGGCCTTATGTTTTTGTTGTCTACATGTAGACTGTGTAGTACTTCTCTAAGAGATCACTGTCGATTTTCGAACCTTTTCTTTTATAATAATGCGATCTTCGCGTTTTGAGGTTTTTCTAATCTCTCGGTAACGAGTACGCTCGGTCGACGTGGAAGTTTTTTTAAACCAATTTCACTATCCTGTCAACGATATGATGAGAAACACATTCTGTTCTTGCTATTTTCCGATGAAAAAAGATTCAAGTTATCAGTAAAGTTTCTATTGCAATCTTTTTTTCTTCGAAATGTCTTTACGTTTTTTCATTGTTAAAAATTTAACACTGCACCCACAACAGTCGTACAAATTTTTTTAAATTTTAAAAGTGTCATATAACATAAAATAATTGAATGTTTAATGAATATCTCGAACTGGTACAAAACATTCACTTAACACTTGCAACAATACACATAAAGTAATAAGAACCAGATAAAAGTAACCTTTCGGTTTGCTTGTAAATCAACCTATTGTTAATAATGGTGGTAGTTTGATTATAAAAATTTTATACTCGGTGCCGAGGATTATCGCCAGCACAATAGAGAGATATTAGAATAAGTAATTTGATATTTTCTTTTCTTAATATATTGTTATATGTCGGGTGTTTTTTAAGCTGCATGAGAACTATCGATATCGATAACTATGGTTTGACAGCTGATAATGTCAACTTGTGTTGACATTACTGTTCAGTAAGGTTTGGTAAGTGATCATTAATCGTTTAACGCCAGAACAATGCTTCCAAATTGTGGAAATTTACTTTATAAAAAATAAATCTGTTCGCGAATTCATAGAGCACTTCGTCCATTTTGCGGTCAACATAATCGGCCTAGTGAGCAAGCAATTCATGTAGTTGTTGATCGTATTCGCACTAATTTTACTCTTCTCGATTCAAAACCATCAACAAGGCAAAGAAATGTGCGTATCGAAGAGAATATTGCTGCTGTAACGCGAAGTATTGAAGAAGACGCCGAAATGTCGATTCGTCATCTTTCTCAACTTGTTGGCCTTTGTCATTCGACGCAAGAATTGAAGCCAAACGACCATCGTCTGTATCGCATTTTTGCTGATTGGGCTTATTTAAAACTGGCCGTTACGGTGAATGACGAGCGCTATGCGCTATGCGCCATGCTGACCGAATTTTTGTTTCCAAAAATTAATCAGCTAAACTTCGACGACATTTGGTTCCCACAGGACGGGGCAACTTGCCATAGAGCGCGCTTAACAATCGATGAAAAATCAATTTGGTGACAACTTTATTTCCAGAAGTGGTCCTGTTCACTGGTCCCCTCGTTTGTGCGATTTAACGCCTCTGGATTACTTTTTATGGAGCTATGTTAAGTTATTGGTTTATGCCGAGAAACCAGCAACTCTTGAAGCTTTGGAAGCCAATATTCAAGCCACCATTGACGCCATACGGCCAGATTTATTGGAAAAAGTAGTCAAAAATTGTACTGATCGAATGGACCATGTAACTTATAGCCGCGGCGAGCATATGCTGGAAATCATATTTAAAAAATAAATGCCATGAAATTATCTACCAGATTATAATAAAAAAAATTTCATTCTCACAATATTTCTGTCTTGTATTATCATTTTAAATTCTCAAACCCTTAAAAAAACACCCGATATATTATTATAAATATATTTAAAAATTACAAATGGCTCTAATTCAGTCGCACGGCACCCTATTTTCTTTTTATATTTTTTACAATTAGTTGTTTAAGTTTGGTACACGTGAATATACGCAAGTTACTCGTATAATAAGAAACTGTAGTAAAATGATTAGCTAACAAATCGTTTTTTAAAATCATTGCACCTACTGTCCATAAAATATTGTTAACGATTTATCGAAATATTGGAAGGTAGTTTTTGTTTGCGTCGTGGAGTGTGTAGTAATAATTCCTATAATTGACATTTCACAAATGGTTCTTTTATTCCATTGCCTTTTCTGTCGTAATTAGAAATTCCCTAACGCAGACAGTGAATATTATGCGTAATATAATAATGGAAATTTAGTGCAAGAATTTATTGTAATGGATTTTTTTCATTACCTCAAATTGGATATATTACATTTCTGCCTTGACACATTTTCCGTTTTTGGACAAGACAGGAATGTAATTTTCGATTTGTGTTAAAACGAGACGGGGCAAAGAAACAAATAAGCGAATATTACGTGGTAGAAATATTGCATTCGCGAGGCTTTCAAAACAGCTATATTATGGGCATTGTAATACGAGGGTGAGCTGAAAAGTCCGTGAAATGAAAATAAAGAAAAGAACTTTGCGGTTTTAATTTGGGTTTATTTTTTAACGTAAACCCTGCCACCTCGATGTATATTCAAAGTCTCTATGCCTGGATATAATTCAAACGTCTGAAGTTCGCTAAAATAAGCATTCACCGATAGAATCCGAGAAAAAATATAATAGTTTGTTGCAGTTAGAAAGAAATATTATCTTACAAAAGAAACTTAAAAAAATCTGTTAATCGATCTAGAACTGTTTGGATTATAACACGTAATATTGTAAATATAAACTTAAACAACTATCCAAGTCTCACCCAAGTAATGTTTACTCTATTTGTGATATATCTTTTGCAAATTATGTTAATGTTTGAGAGCATTACAGTTACTATATTGTGGTCAACTATCGAAGGAATCAGAATCAGAAATAGCGCTGAAATTCATGATGTTCCGATATTAATAATAAAAATGTGCAAAGAATCATAAATACGTCGTTCGAGAAAGGAATATTCCCTGAGAAGCTTAAATATTCAATTGTAAAATTTATTTACAAAAATAGAGGATCCTCGATTCCTTGAGAATTACGAGGGTGGTCCCAGAAGTACCCGACCCAACAAAGAAAACACAAAAACTTTGGAAAGAAATATATTTATTTTGCAACATAATCTCCTTTCAGCTCTATACACTTTCCCCAGCGATGTTCAATAAGATCGATACCCTTTTTATAATAAGAACTGTCTTGCTCCTTAAAACAGTCATTAACTGCCGACATCACTTCTTCATCGTTGGAAAATCTTTGACCACCGAGCCATTTTTTCAAGTTTGGGAACAGAAAATAATCCGAGGTGCCTAAATTTGGCGAATAGGTTGCATGAGATAGCAATTCAAACTATAATTAATTAATTTTGGCCATTGCAATAACGGATTTGTGAGCTGGCGTATTGTCTTGATGAAACAACACGTTCTTCTTTGCTAAATGCGGCCGTTTTTGCTTGATTTCTTCGCTCAAATGTTGTAATAAGTTCGCATAATACTAGCCGTTGATAGTTTGGCCTTTTTCAAGATAGTCAGCGAAAATTATTCCACGCGTATTCCAAAAAAAGGATGGCCTGACATTGCTTGCAGATGAAACGGTCTTCACTTTCTTTGGAGCTGGTTCTCCCTTTTGAGTCCATTGTTGTGGTTGCACTTTTGTCTCGGGTGTGAAGTGATGAACCCATGTTTCATCCATGGTTATGAAACGGTGCAAAAATCCTGCTTTGTTGCTGTGAAACTTCGCTAAACACTCAATTGAAACATCTTCACCACAATGTTTTTGGTCGAGTGTGAGCAAATGCGGCACCCATCTTGCACACAGCTTTTTCATGTCTAAATTTTCAGATAATATGAGATGTACTGCACTTTTCGAAATGCCTACTATGTCTGCTAGCTCGCGCACTTTTAGTCGACGATCATCCAGTACCGCCTTGTGAACTTTCTTCACCATTTCTGGAGTCGCCACCTCATTTTGTCGACCACTGCGATACTCGTCTTGGCAGCTCGTACGACCTCGTTTAAACTCTGCTAGCCAATATTTCACTGTTGTAAACTTAGGAGCAGACTCACCCAGAGTAGAATCCAGTCCAGCTTTTATATAGGTTGGGCTGAGGCCTTTCAAATAAAAGTATTGTATCAGGTAACGATGACCAATTTTCTCCATTTTTACAAATTCAAACATATGCTTTATAGATTGTGTACAGTGATATTTCTTTTTTCTATTTTCTTTAAAGTACAGTCAAATTTGTCACATAAATAGAAATATATTGTCACTATTTAACGTTACCAGGTAATGCAAAAAAAGTTGTTTCTAGAATGGCTAAATTCGCACGAATGTACACATGAAGTAAGCTGGGTACAACATCCACATTATTATAGTGAAAATATGTAGTAACAATTCATAGATGTATCACGTTAATGTCGTTAGTTTACGCTAGAATAAACACAAACCGTTGTTTCTTGTTAATAAATAATGTCGCATTGAAAATAGGACGGAAAAACAAGTGAATTATAACTGCATATTACACGAACTTTTGTGATGATATTTTCGAGCGAAGGGAACTAGCTGAAGAACGATTACGTTATACAGGTTACAACGGCGATACTCATATCACATTACACCATCACGGATGTAGGTATTGAAATAAAATTGATACTTAAAGCTCGTACAACTTGTTCCGACATTTTTTATTGGTAGCAGTTTGGGGCTAAACTGTAATTGAGACGTAATATATAACATATGTTACAGATCGAAGTTTCTGCGAAGGCGAGTTATTGTCTAAAAACAAATCGACTCAAAATAATGTCCGCGAGACATCAGCAATTATGTAAATTTTATATTATATTGGTTATGTTCAGGTATAATAAGAAGATTTCACGGTATGTATGTATTTGTATAACGGAATATTCAAGAAAGTTGAGTACTAAAAGCATAATGCTACCTACATATTATTTTATTATTTAATTATATGATCAAAACATCCTGTCTTTTAGATTATTACAAATAAATTACTCTTACAAAATTAAATCTCTTGTTTCATTACTGTTTAGAACATTTTCAATTTACGAGGTTTTCATCTTAAGTGGAGAAAAATGTTGTACTTGAACCGACAATAAAATAACTATTTAAGCGTAGATTCATATATACCGAAGATTTTTAAAATAATCACAGATTAGTCGTAAACAATGTAAATATTTTAAAGGCGGGAAAAAGGAATAACTCGCCGTACAAAAGTAAAATACGTATTTACATAGTTAATTTTGGAAAAGTTCAAAAAAATAAGCTTTCAAACGATGTACATATATGACAATTTATTCTCCTGCGTCACGAATTGGAAATGTCTGGATCTATTCGTTTATAAACTTTATAAACTTACGCACTGTTTTACCTCTTCACTTTTCTACCTCTTCACTTTTCTACCTCTCTATCTCTCTATCTCTCTATCTCTCTATCTCTCTATCTCTCTATCTCTCTATCTCTCTATCTCTCTATCTCTCTATCTCTCTATCTCTCTATCTCTCTATCTCTCTATCTCTCTATCTATCTATCTCTCTATCTCTATGTCTCTCTATCTCTCTATCTCTCTATCTCTCTATCTCTCTCTCTATCTCTCTCTATCTCTCTATCTCTCTCTCTCTCTCTCTATCTCTCTCTCTCTGTGTATCTCTCTCTCTCTCTATCTCTCTATCTCTCTATCTCTCTATCTCTCTATCTCTCTATCTCTCTATCTCTCTATCTCTCTCTCTATCTCTCTATCTCTCTATCTCTCTCTCTCTCTCTTTCTCTATCTCTCTCTCTATCTCTCTCTCTATCTCTCTCTCTCTCTCTCTCTCTATCTCTCTATCTCTCTATCTCTCTCTATCTCTCTATCTCTCTATCTCTCTGTCTCTCTCTATCTCTCTATCTCTCTATCTCTCTCTATCTCTCTATCTCTCTATATCTCTATCTCTCTATCTCTCTATCTCTCTATTTCTCTATCTCTCTATCTCTTTATCTCTCTGTCTTTCTATCTCTAAACCTCTATCCATCTATACCCCCCAACTTCTCTACTTTTCTATCTCTCTATCTCTCTGCCTTACTACCTCTGGATCTTCTTATTTCTCTACCTCTGTATCTCTCACCTCTCTACTTTTCTACCATTCTATCTCTCTTATTCTATACATCTCTACCTCTTTACTTCTCTTCCATCCTACCTTTTCAAGTATTCTACTGTAGCTATTTGCCTCTCTACGTCTCTACATCTCTACTTCTCTATCTTTCTATCTCTCAGAGAAAGTCTCTTTCTTCCCATCGAGGCTATACACTACTGTGAATCCGAAGACTTTTTCAACTTTTCTAATGACCGACGCCGCTTACAATATCTAAGTTTTGTATTACGATAAGTTAAAAACAAATATTGTTCCTATTTGCAGAATCGATTTGGATATCGAAGTATTAAAAAATAATAATAAATAGTGTTGAAACAATTTTAGCTAGGGATGATTCAATAATCTATATATATATATATATATATATATATATATTAGGTATACCGGAAAGTCCTGTCCGTTTCGGTTACAACGAGTTTCAACAAGTATACGCATATTCATTTAACGTATATTTAGCTCTCTCTTTTTATCTTTTATCACTAAATGTATACATGCTGACCTAGCAAATGAACTAAAACAAAGATGATTCATGTTAGTATTAAGTGGGACGCGATCGTGTAACCATGGCTACTGATAAAGTGCATTTACGCCACTGTATTTTGTACGAACTCCAACAAGGAAGAAATGCTACAGAGGCGTATAGAAATTTATTGAAAATGTTTGGTGAAGGTACAGCCACGCTCTGGGCGGTCATCTTTGATCGACGACGATATTGTCAAATCATGTTAGAGCAAAATCCTTTTTTGACAACAGTGAAGATTGCAGAAAGGCTTGATTCAGCTCAACAAACTATTTCGGACAATATTCGGAAACTAGGATTGGTGTAGAAATATTCGAGATGGGTGCCACATGAGTTAAGCTAGAATAATTAGAATTATCGAGTCATCATATGCATATCTCTGCTTGCACGGAACAAAATCGAATCCTTCTTGAATCCGATGATAACTGGAGATGAAAAGTGGGCTACCTATGAAAACATCGTAAGGAAAAGGGCATACTGCAAATCCGAAAAATCTGCCCCCTTCACCTCTAATCCGAAGCTGAGTATGAGTAATTGTTTTGTATATGGCGGGACATTCAAGGACCAATACATATTGAGCTGTTGAAATCAAAGTAAAAGCTAAATTCGGAGAGATACTGTTAGCAATTGGATAATTTAAAAACAATACTCCAAGAAAACAGGCTTCATGATATTGCTTTGGGGACTCATCAGAAACTCGCAAAGCTAGGCTGGCAAATTCCGTCGCATCCACTATACTCCCCTGTCCTAGCACTTTCCGATGATCACTTGTTTCTGTCCTTACAACAACGAAGAAAATATCAAACAAGTATGGGATCATGTTTTCGCCTGCAGGGTTAAGGCATTTTTTAAAAATGGGATATACAGATTTCAATGACGCTGGCAAGTTTATTCAAGTTATGAAAAATTTATTATTTTGTTTTATTCTATGATAGAAATGGACAGAACTTTCCGGTAGACCTGATAAATGCAGGTATTTAAAACCGATAGACATTACTTTCTTTGTATCTGTTTTGTCATGGTTGTATATTTTTTCGTAATTTCATAATTTTGTTTTACATGTGTGTGAAAACGTGTTAATCAATAAAATATAATTTCATTATTACTATAGTATTTATTTCCAGTCTATATAATAAATTAATCCATATCATAAATTAATCTATAACAATATTAATTTACAAAAATTTATAAAATCTGTTTTGCTAGTCAATCAAATTATATACTGATTATAACCGGTTTATTAATAACATTAACATCAATCTTATTCCTCTGTTATGTTCCGTTAATCGACATATTGTTTAAAAGAAAACATAATTTTGATGAAGATAATGTATGGATTATTGAAACGTTCACTAATACTATTTTAATATCATTATACGTCTCTATATATAATTTTCGTATCCATAAAACCAATAGGTCCGCATCGAAAGAAACAAGAAGACATTTTCTTAGTTATCAGTTCCATTGACATTGAATTATTTTCAAGAGATTATTTTTATAGCCTCTGTGGAACTCATAAAATATAACAGTTCACATTCATCAAATGCTAATAGCAATAACAATATAATTACATACAAGTAGATATTAATCGATATCTGTCTGTAGATAATGGCTTAAAATGAAGAAAGAAAGAAAGGCTGGTCAAAAATGAACTTTGACTTTCCTATTGTAATTATTACAAGGATCGTTATCATCCTATCTTCCAGTAAATAATTTCTCTTCAAGAATCTTTTAAGTGTAGCTATTATTTAAGCTTTACTTAATAGATTTATAATAGGCATAAATTAGTTAAATATTTTCTGTCACTTGAAGGATTTTTAACTAAAAATTGAATGGAATAGAATTATTTAAATGTATAGCGTATTTATTGATTTAGGATATTTACACAGAAGATAAATTTATTAATGTGTACTTATTTCAAAGTTTATTTAAATAAAGAATTTTAGAATGAATTCTAATACGTACATATCTTGAAGTATTATTTGTAAATCTAATCAAAACGAATGTCGTATACATTTCTGTCGGAGCGATGTAATTCTGATGTGATATTGCAAATATTTTGAAGAAATAAAATTGATGTTCTTCTATGTAATAGGTATTTTAAAATGTTTAAGTATACAACGTGACATTGAAATTGCGACACTTAGCAGGGATTATTTGTTAACATATATCATGAAGTAAAAATGAAGGCTCGAAAAAGAAACAAAGTAATGACGTCCTGACTTTTTATTAAAAAATATGTTGGCCTGCTATTTATACACCCATTGGCACATCGTAGCATGAATTTCATTCCATTCTAATATTTTTTTGTGGTATCATATCCAAAGCTATTTGTAACTAATATCGGAGAACTTTCGGAATCTGTGGTGAACGGTCAAAATAGTTTAACCTTCTATCGGTAATGCTATTTTTCTTGCTATGTTATTATGGCTTCTCAAATCTCCCAGTGGTTCACCAATGAGACACGATTTTATACGTGTCTCATTGGTGAACAATTGGGAGATTTGAAAAGCTATAGCAAGATAGCCAGAAAAAATGGTACGAGTCTCTTTGAAGAAGTTTAAAGCAAGTTTTGCTACAAGGGTGTGCGTATTGTCTTGTTGTAAAATGGAGTCTTCTAACCTTTGAAGAGAAGAACAACGTCGTGTCTTTGCTGATTGGGTCCTTGAAATGCATCAAGCTGAGAAGCAGAAGCAAAGTTGTCGCGTCTGGGGCTCGGAAAACCCAGGAATTATTGTTGAAAAGCCTCTCCACCCTCAACGTGTGACTCTTTGGTACGGTTTTTGATCTGGCGGTGTCATTGGACTTTACTTTTTCGAGAATGAGGCTGGAGCAAATGTTATGGTGAATGGATTGCGCTAATGAACGATGATTAATGATTTTGTTTTGCCGGAATTGGAAGATATTGATATGGACGACGTTTATTTTCAACAAGACGGCACTACATGCGACATAAGAAACGATACCATCGCTCTTTTGCGAGAAAAGTTTCTTGACCATGTGATTTCTGAAAGAGGCGATCACAATTGGCCACCGAGATCTTGTGATTTAACACCTTCAGACTTTTTTCTTTGGGGCTACGTGAAAGATAAGGTCTATGCCAATGGCCCACAATCGATTCAAGACCTCGAAGATGGAATTCGTGAAGTTAACGAGGACATACATCTGTAAATGTGCGAATTGGTGATGGAAAATTTCATGAAAAGAATATTTACATATTATATACATTTGGCCGATGTTGTTTTTCAATATTAATGGCACAGTCTCCTCTTTGCAATTAAATAAACATCCGATGATTTCGTTTAAAATACTCGTTTTTTTACATATCAAAATGAAACCTCTTATTGGAAGACCTGTAAATTCACTTAATTCAAGAGTGGATTTCAAGCAGAGAAAATCTATGAATTAATGATTACTAGAACGCAAATATATAATAATTAATCTGAAATGACAATTTTTTAGGTTTATTGTAAGCAAAACTACGGAAGCCGAAGAACACGATTCATTTAATATAAACTCCTAGAATTTGCTGTATTAGTCAGATAATACAGGTAGTTACCTAATCAAACTTGTGTATTTCTAACCGCGTCGATTCTCCCTATATTACAGGATTAAATAAGCCGACGTTTTAATCTGTTCGTAATATAAATAGTGTAGTAGGACGTAAATACATATTTGTTGTATACAAATTGAGATGTTCCACCGTAATCTTTTCCATTCATTTGCATCTCGTACATTGGTCAATATACATTGTATACTATGGGAAACAAAACGATTTCTATTTGTTTAGAATCAGCGAAATGACCAAACAATCTTTCCAGGAGATTATCTATCCAAAGTGTGTACACACAAACTTACACAAATATTTATCGTAACAAGCAACGTAAACAAACTAAATTTTCTTGGCCTTTTAAGATCCATTCGGAAATGATAAAACTTCTCATATATTTAGTTTTAACGTCATTAAAATTAATAGCTTCTCGCATTGAACGACACGACCATGTCTAGATATTCGAACAAATTACAACAGTAACAATAAAAGATAAAATCGGATAAATGGATGCGGTAGAACTGGCATTAAGTGAAAGGCATTATTGTTGTTGACCGGTTTTTCTCTTATTTAGTTTTTTTTTTTTGGACTGGATCCCTAACGATCCAAATATGGTAGGTAAACAGTACAAGTTCATTTTATAATTAGTTCGTCTAGTTATTTACATGTCTGCGTCAATGAAAGGTTTATTACCTAACTATAGCACCAGTGGCGTATGTACAATTTACTAGGGTGATAAAAAACCTTTTGTTTTCACTTACGTTTATTTTAACGTTTTAAATCGGATTTAATTCAGTGATTTGGTTGCTATTTCTAATAAAGTTTCGAAAGTTTTAATTAAATGTCTTCAGAACGAAACTATTTTTTCAAATAACGAGTCATTTCAAATTTTTCTTGTATTATTTAAATGTTTTAATTGGAATACCATCAAAAAATAGACCTGCAAGGGATGTTTTTTAATATTGGGCTTAGTAGGTAGTGGTTTATTGTCCCATATATAATTGCGAAATCTGGAATAATTACACCGACATTAAAACAAAAAGCACAATGTCTTTGATGATATTAACTCAAAAAGCATAATACAGGGTCTTCCAATAAGAGGTTTCATTTTGATACGTAAAAGAAACGAGTACTTTTAAGCGAAATCATCGGACGTTTATTTAATTGTAAAGAGGAGGGTGTGCCATTGATAATAGAAAACAATATCAGTCAAATGGCCGCCACGGTTACGCTTGCAAGATCATGTTCTTTTCATGAAATTTTCCATCACGAATTCGCACATTTACGGCTGTATGTCCTCGATAACTTTACGATTTCCATCTTTGAGGTCTCGAATCGGTTGTGAGCCATTGGCATAGACTTTATCTTTCACGTAGCCCCAAAGCAAAAAGTCTAAAAGTGTTAAATCACAAGATCTCGGTGGACAATTGTGATCGCCTCTCCGAGAAATCACACTGTTAGGAAACTTTTCACCCAAAAGAGCGATGGTATCCTTACTTGTGTGCCGTCTTGTTGAAAATAAACGTCGTCCACATCAATATCTTCCAATTCCGGCCATACAAAATAATTAATCATCGTTCGATAGAGCAATCCATTCACTGTAATAGTTGCTCCAGCTTCGTTTTCGAAAAAGTAAGGTCCAATGAACCTGCCAGACAAAAAACCACACCAAACAGTCACACGTTGGGGATGGAGAGGCTTTTAAACAATAATTCTTGGGTTTTCCGAGCCCCAAATGCGACAATTCAACTCGTAGCCTCCGAGGTGAAAATGGGCCTCATCACTCAAGATGATTTTTCGATGAAATTCCAGATCAGTTTGATGCATTTCAAGGACCCAATCAGCAAAGATACAACGTTGTTGATGGTCGGTAGGCGTGAGTTCATGTGTTAACTGCACTTTAAAAGCCTTAAGGCCTAAGTCTTTATGCAAAATACGGTGTAATGTCGTTTGTGGAATGCCCAATTCAAAAGATCGACGAGAAATGGAGAAACTTGGGTTTTCCTCAACATTATGGGCTACAACAGCAATATTCTCAGTTGTTCTTGAGCGACGTGCACGAGTTCGATTCGACACTAACTTATACTAACGGTTCAAATTTTTCCACCAGCTTCACAATTGCTGGCCGAGAAGTTGCTTCATGACGACCCAAAAATGCTTTAGTTGTGCGAACTGCGACCGCGAAATTTTCACCATTTTTGTAGTGAATTTTAATAATTTTACTGCGTTGTTGAAGCGTATATCGTTCCATTTTTATTAGTGGCGTAGTTTTTACTTGTCATGTGTCAAGTAGTTGCAGTTTGAGTCATGACAACTGTTGAAATGGTGGGTTATTGAAAGTGAAATGTCTTATTGGAACATCCTTTATCTTTGATGAATAAATTTATTTTTGAAAACTTTATAAGTAAGTTTTAATTTACAAAACTGCGTAAACGTTTTGGTCACGTGACAGCATCTTATATGTTGTATAAGATACTGACAAAACACAAACAAACTTTGAAACGAAACCTGTTGAAAAAGCTAAACAACCTGACAGGCTCTTTTTTGCACTAGTTTTGATTAACTGTGCTTTATTTGCCAATTAGTGTGTATAACACAGTGTGCGTTTTGGCTTTCGACAGTACTGATCGTGTGTGGAATTTGTTTCGTACGGGTATTTTGTCGTAGTTTTCCAGGTGAGACACTGTTCAATTACCTGTTGTTGATGACAACTTAGTTGTCGAAATACGTATAGAGAATTCGAAAATAAATGTGGAAAGGGGTTATATATCAATCTTCAGTGATTATGTATAAAGTATATTATAGTATATATACACGACTTGTGCAAGAGATGTACTGTTGAATGACTGGATAACATTATTACTAATTCTAAATTCAAGGTTTAAAAGACAGACTAGAATACAATCTCTGAAATACATTTTCATAATGGAAGAGGAACCAAATTGAAGGCAATTGTTGCCGCGATGATTACTTCGCTTCGCTATATTTCTTCGTACGTTCGATTTTTACTACCAGGTTGTTACATATGAAATGTCCGATTTTGTAAGGAATAAAAAAAAGTCTAAATTTAAAAAAATATAAATATTCATTCTGCAAAATAGTCTCCATTTACATCAATAGTTTGTTGCCAACGGCCTGGAAGCTGTAAAATTCCCTTTGAAAAGAAATCTAGGTTTTGACGGCTCACATATTACTCAAACACTGCTATTACAGACCCCGGTCAGGGAAGTCCCTCTTTTTTAAGTGATTGTCTAAACTTCGGAAAAAATGAAAATCAGTTGGCGAAAGGTCAAGTGATTAAGGTGGGTGAGGGAGAATTTCGTAACCAAATTCCGAAAGTTTTTGGATTATCTGTCGTGCAACATGAGGTCTTGCATTATCATGAAGAAGTATGGGTCCATGTCTATTGACTAGTGAGGGCTGCAAGCGGCTCAATTTTCCATGCATAGTTTCCAGTTCGGCACAATAGGACGCTGCCGTGATGGTTTCACCAGGTTGCAAAAATGAATAGTGAATAATACCCTTACTGGTCCACCATACAGTCACCATAATTTTTCGCGGGTGAAGTTGATGCTCGTGCATGCTGTCTTGGGGCTTCACCTCGATCTAACCATTGACCTGACCGTCTCCGATTACCATAAAGTATACACTTTTCGTCACACGTTACCACTCGATGAAGAACCGGTTCAACTTTCTGTCGATTAGCCAAAGAGGTAGCCACCTCTAATCGATGGAGCTTATTGGCTTCCGTTAATTGGTGCGGCACCCATCGATCAAGTTTCTTCACTTTGCCAATCGAAGAAAGGTGACGACTAATGGTGGCAATGGACACTTGAAATGTTTCTGCAAGGCTACGCACTGTCGACGGATTACTTTCAACTTCTACACGCAGCTCGTCGTCATTAACGGTGCTACGCGCATATCCGCGAGGCTCATTTTCCAAATCAAAATTTCCCTCGCTGAATTATTTAAACCATCCGTAATGTGCGTTCATTACACGTTGTTTCACCGAACGTCTGATTAATTTCTCGCGTTGCTGCAGCTGCATTTAATCCCTTTTTAAATTGAAAGAGGTAAATTGCTCGAATATCTCTTGCCGACAGTATTTCCATAGGCGAGACAAGGACAGGTGTATTAATCTTTCCAAGAAATGGAACAGGGACACACTTAAAATAAATACCCTTTTCTACAAATACAATAATAATTTTCACCAAAAACATACACGTCTTCACACAGGTGCGATTCAGTTCAGACTGAAGGAAAAAACGGACATTACATTTGTAACAACCTGATAATTGAAAAATGTAACTACAGTTAATTTCATTTTGAGAAAAAAGTATGTATTTTCTTGAGCTCTAGTATTAAATAAAATTATTTTCAAAATGAAATTATCTTTAGGTTCTGCACACTTACATAAGTTGAGGAAAATTATGGACATCTTTATGGTTAACCAGAAATAAACATCTTTAAATTCGAAACGAACTTTCACAGAGGTTATTTGTAGTGGACGTTTGGCCTCCGTACTTGTTTCTTCTTTTTTGATGATGAATATTTAATTAACGCTAATGCTTGAGGCAGTATGTAGATGCATAAGGCTAAAGCATCAACAGTTGCACATACGGATGAACGGACACGTTTACGAGTACTAATACGTACTTGTGTAAAGGGAGATACATATACAAACATTGGCGGATTACGTTTATGTAAAGCAACTAGGACTAAATTCGAAATGGCAGTAAATTAAATCTCGGAATGAGATAAGGATCTGCTGCGAACAACGTTTTAACTGACAAAACAAAAATCTGTTTAATTTATTTAGCCTTTTCGGTGTCGGGGCGGTCAGTATAAATTGTAGGAGATTCATCTCTTTGACTGTGAATATTGTGTCTTATTGCACGTATATATATTACGACGTATATACGTTTCTACACCGTACAATTACCTGAAATACTTGATCAATCCTGTTTCTATATCGGCATTGTTTCGAATGCATGGTCGGGTTTTTCGCTGCATTTTCTAAATATTTTTTAATACTTTGCATCCAGGTTTTGTATTACGAGAAGTTAAAAACAAATATTGCTCCTATTTGCAGAATCGATTTGGATATCGAACAAGTATTAAAAAATAATAATAAATAATGAACTCGTTATGTTTGTTTTTTAGCTAGGGAATGTTTGCACGATTCAATAATCGATATATTCATATATATACCGTGCATTCATTTTACCTCGCTACGAAAACTGTACCACATTATATTCGGGTCTAGGTGCCGAATACCGATCAGAATGTAAAGTGGTGGGGTGCGAGTCATTTGAATCACGACTATAACTGACTACTGATCGTACTAGCTGCAGCCCCACCACTAATTTGACTGTAGGCGTATCGATATCGTATTAACGGTCATTCGTGGTTTTTATTTGGGAGAGTGTATTACGGTAAGACCTTTAAATTTAAATATTTTTTTAATTATATTACTTTGATAGTGTATACATTGGAAGAAAAAATTCAAATGATAACATGGGCTTTGAAAGGTAATTCTTTACGGCGTATCCAGCGCCTTTTCTCTGAAAAGTATGTAGATCGTCCCTTTCCTGCATCAACAACAATATCATTAGTAGTTAAAAAGTTTAAATCAGAAGGTTGCATTTTGGGATGTAAATGTCATAAAATACGGAGAATAAATAACAATAAAGAAATGCAGGAAGTCATGGTGTGCGCAATGGTCGAAGAAAATTCCAATATTACTATATCTAAAATATCAGAAGAGATAGGTATTAGCGTGGGTATAGTTCATAAGATATTAAAGAAAAATAAATACACATCTTATAAATACCAAACTCATCTTGATCAATAAGGTTGATATATAACCCCTTTCCACATTAACTTTGTAAATTCTGTATACGCATTTCGACAACCAAGTTGTCATCATCAGCAGATAATTTCAAAGTGTCGCACCTGGTAAAACACGGCGAAAAACAAACGCACGAAAATCAAACTCCGTACACGATCCACACCGTTCAAAACCAAGATGTACACTTTTGGTAAGTTATATTTATTTTCTGTTTAAAGAGTATTTTTTAAGTTCCGAGAAGTTATTTTATTTTTTAGCTTCTTTAAGAGTTTTTTTTAATTTTTAAACGTTTTATTGGAAAACGTTTTTAGTTCAATGCGAAACTTATTGTAAAAATAAACCTAATTGTACAGTTAAAAGTAATTATAATTTATTAATTTTTGGACGTAAACAATTTGGACAGTCAGTGATAGACCTTCCGCCAAGTACCACGAACAACTACTTAATCTGTAATCTGTAGTCAGTCGCTGTTGTGATTCGACTGACTCGCGTCCCACCACTTTACATTCTGATCGGCATTCAGTATCTAGACCCGAATATAATATGATACGGTGTTTGTAGTATTTTAATATGAAAGCACGGTATATATTAGGTACACCGGAAAGTCCTGTCCGTTCCGGTTACAAGTTTCGACAAGTATACGCATATTCGTTTGACGCATATTTGGCTCTCTCTTGTTATAACTAAATGTATACATACTGAACAAATGAACTAAAACGAAGATGATTCATCATAGTATTAAGTGAGACGCGATCATGTACCCATGGCCACTGATGAAGTTCATTTAGGTCACTGTATTTTTTACGAATTCTGACAAGGAGGAAATGCTACGGAAGCGTGTAGAAATTGCTCGAAAGTGTTTGGAGAAGGTACGATTTCTGATAAGACATGCAGAAGATGGTTCCAAAAAACTTCAGATAGGTGATTTCGATCTTTCTGATTAGCCACGCTCTGGGTGACCATCTTCGACAGACGACGATACTGTTAAGGTCATGTTAGAGCAGAATCCTTGATTCAGCTCAACAAATCCTTTCGGATCATGTTCAGAAACTAGGATTGGCATGGGAATATTCGAGATGGGCGCCACAAGAATTAAGTGAGAAGAATTTGAATGATCAAGTCATCAATATCGAGTTATCTCTGCTCGTGGAACAAAATCGAACTCTTCTTGAACGGGATGATAACAGGAGACGAAAAGTGGATTATCTATGAAAACATCGTAAGGAAGTTCATATCGTGAATCTGGAAAGCCTGCCCCCTTTACCTCGAAACGGAAGTTGAGCCTGAGTAAGAGAATGTTGTATATATGGTGGGACATTCGAAAACCAATACATTTCGAGCTATTGAAACTAAATGAAAAGCTAAATTCGGAGAGGTACTGTCAGCAATTGGATAATTTAAAAACATTACCCTAAGAAAAGGGGCCGGCGATGTTCAATAGGAAAGACATCATACTGCTTCATGATAAGGCTAGGCCACATACTGCTTTGGGAACGCGTCAGAAAGTCGAAGAGCTAGGGTGGGAAATTCTGTCACATCTACCATACTCCCCGGACCTAACACCCTCCGATTATCACTTCTGATTTTACAAAACTTTCGCAGGGCAAAAAATTTAAAAACGAAGTACATGTCGTACAAGCACTGGTTCGATTTTTCTCCTCAAGGGATAAGGCATTTTTTAAAAATGGGATATACAAATCGCCATGACGCTGGCAAGAAGTCTTAAATAATGATGGAAATTATATTATTCAATAAAGTTTATTCGAGGCATCAAAAATTATTTTGTTTTTTCTGTAAACAGCAATTCATTATTGAAGTCTTGTTAGATACAGAGGCGGATAAATAGCAACAATCATTAGCATATAAGATAATATTATTAACAGTTGTTATTTTCGGAAAATCATTAACATAAATAATAGCGGCCCTGTCTGATCTCCGAGGAATGCCTCGGTTTACTGTTAGTGTCCTAGAATAAATACCATGAATATCAACCAATAGAGATAATTTTAGATATATGTAAATTAACTTTCTGTAGTTTACAAATGTTTGTAAAAGCATACAAGTTTGAATTTTTTACGATAAGTATGGAAAAATAATGCTATGCGCAACTAAGTTCTCGCTGTTTTTCAAGAGATGGCTCCAGTAGTAAGTGTTGGTGGATTGTGACATAACCAAAACGTCATGAACCAACCTTAGACATATGGTAAACAAACCGCTTTGACACATTAGTGATTTTGTTTTTGTGTCATATATTTTTGGTTGCGTGAAAATGTCTGATTTTGCCAAATAATCGTCATTTGAGGGAATGTTGCTTTTCTTCTTTCATTCGAAAAAAACGGCGGCTGAAGGGCATCGAGAACTCCAAAAAGTTTACGGAGACACTGCTCTAAGTGAAACAACGTGCCGTAATTGGTTCCGTCGCTTCAAAGATGGTGATTTCGATGTTGACGACCGTTCGCGTGAAGGAAGATCAAAAACCTTCGAAGACGCTGAATTGGAGACATTGCTCGATGAGGATCCGTGCCAAACGCAAAAAGAGCTTGCTTCAGCATTAGGAGTTACCCACCAAGACATTTCCCAGCGATTGCATGCGTTGAGAATGATTCAAAAACAAGGAACTTGAGTTCCTTATGATTTGAAGCCAAGAGATTTTGAGCGTCGTTTTTTCGCCTGTGAATAACTGTTCCAGTGGCAAAAAAGGAAGGGTTTTCTTCATCGCATCGTTACGGATGATGAATAATGGATTCATTACAGCAACCCAAAGAGAACAAATTCATGGGAACTTCCAGTTCATGCTTCTACGTCGTCGGTTCGGCCGAATATTCACGCTGTGAAGGTTTTGCTGTGTATTTGGTGAGACCAGGGCGGTGTTATTTATTATGGGCTGTTGAAAGCTCTGCCAGAAAGATGGGAAAAAGTTGTCGCTAGCGATGGGCAATATTTTGAATGGTTCATTTGTAAACATTTTTTCACAATAAAGTTGCGTTTTCATCAAAAAAAAACAGCGAGAACTTAGTTGCGCACCTGATACAATTGAAAATTAATAATGTAAGAAGGCGTCGAAATAAATATAAATATGTATGTACCTGCTTCTATAACCTTTTGATCAAATTATCTTGTAAATAGATTTGTGTGTGTATGATAGATAATACATTATTATAATTAAGATATTGTTACCCACATATCAATATTAATCAGATGTAAACTTGTTTGAATGAAGCCATGTGGATTTTCAGTAACCGAGTCTAATTCTATTCGTTTACATAACCAGACAAGTGAAATCGAGCCTCATCCATCATGGATGTATGTATTGTTCAATAAATAGTAACACATTTATAACTTGCACGTACTCGACTTGTTCACTAAAGTGTTAAGAAAATATACTTTTAGCACTTTTTCTGTTATCTGTTTATCTGTTTCTGTTATTATAAGAATTTTTACACAATACTATTAATTCTATACGATAACAGTATTGATGATAGATTCTTAATTACATAAAAAAATCGTATTTTAAAACGGTTGTCAAAAAGAGTAATTTTGATTCTCTTTTAATCATTTACACCAATTAAATTTTAAAATTTAGCTTCCTAGGTCTACCATAATTGTTTTATAAAATGTAATACATTTAAAGCTTTCTATCTAATAACTTTCCTGGTAATTGAATTGGGAGAAAAGAATGTATTCAGTGGTACAGTTCACCTGATCTTACGGAAATTGATTACTTTTTTCTAAGCTTCGTTAATGATAAAGTATCTCAATAGAGAAGAATGAAGATAAGTTAAGTTTTTGATATATGATTGCGAGACTGCTTCTGGATATGTTCTGTGTTGTTGTTACACATACAACACACACACACACATACACACACACAAATATATATATGTATATATACGAAGGTAGCCGTTTATATTTTGGGAAAAGCAAACAAAAAAAATATTTTATTATCGAAAATAGTTTTATTGGTTTTCAAAATATTCTCTTCGAAAATAAATGAACTTTTGCATTCGTTTAAACCAATCCGAAAAGCATTGCTGCCACTGTGAAGGCGGTATCTCCAAAGTATGAGTTTTGAATGCCTCAACTGTCTCTTCTGGTGTAGAAAACCGTTGACCACGAAGTTTATTCTTCACGTGTGGGATAAAAAGAAATCACAAGGTGCTAGATCAGGCCTGTACGGTGGAGGGCTCATCAAAACAATGTTTTGTCCGGTCAAATATTTAATTGTTTGAACCGACTTGTGAGAGCTCGCATTGTCATGGTGGAGAATGATCTGTCGTTTTCGGGTAGTTTTCTTTATTTCTTCAGAAACTTTGGCAAACAAATAGTTGTGTACCATTCAGAATTGATTGTTCTACAACTCTCTAAATGCACGGTTGCAACGTAACCGGTTTTTCCGAAAAAATAGGCGACCATTTGTTTTGATGTGCTTCGAGCGCGAACAACTTTTGTTGGTTTTGGCTCATCGTGGAATAACCACACAGTCGACTGCTGTTTACGACTTTATAAATGTTCTTTGAAGCACCGCCATTGTATTTTTTGTGCATTTCTTGGCACCAATCGATGCGGTTGTCAAATTATGCGGTATCCAACGTGAACTTAGCTTCTTAACGGCTAAATGTTCATGCAGAATGTTATGCACGCTGGTGTTATTAATACCTAGAGATGCCTCGATCTTACGGTACATGACGTCTTGCATTATCAATTCAGACACTGCATTAATGTTTTCCAACACAACAACATTTGTGGGACGACCTTCACAAAATTCATCGTCCAAAGAACGTCGTCCAAGTTTGAATTCACTTTCAAGTTACTGTCAGCAATAGAAATAGCGACCGGATAATAAAACTGTCAAGGTAAATATATTGTCAAAAATGGCAAACTTCACGATGCAATCATCGGATCAGAGGCAACACTAACAGTGTTGCCAGTTCCAGAAATATAAACGGTTACTCTTGTATATATATAAAATTTAAATATAACTGATTATTTAAGTGTAACTAACGGATATTATACAGGTTTATTTTAAAATAATGAAACGATTTCATTTATTCTATCCATAATAAAGTTTTATTTCATGCCTTACAAGTTTTCATTGTTACCATCACTTGTGGCACGGATAACATTAAAGCGATACGAGAATTTCTTCCAGATGCTTAGTATAGCATATTACGATTCGCTTAGTTGACTGTTATTGTTATTCGCTGTTTAAGGTCATTCAGACAATTGAATGGTGGATGAATATAAACTCGACTTTCTATTTGACCCCATAAAAAAACTACATACCGTGAGGACCGAAAATCTCGCAGGTTAAGCACTAAGAGAAAAATTTGAGCACCGATCAGATCAATCCATCGCTGGAGCATTTTTTCATTAAAAGACGCTCAATTAATTAATCTGGAGCGTCTCGGATATCACTCAAGTGTGGCATGGATTTTGTCCAATTTTTCCTGAAATTCGTGGTCGATCTGGGCTTTTCTCTTTCCACAGACAACCACGCTCAGTAAAGTGTGGAAACCATCGTCATATGCTCTACGTAGAGAGCGGCGTAATATCGAATCTTCTTCGAAAAGTACGATGGACCTTAAAATTAAATTTGTTCTCGTAAACTTAAGAGCACAGAAAGCCTTTTATTATCTATTTGCAATTTGGCACTTACAGTGCCTGGATGATAGGCGTTCTTTCCGCCTCTTTCAAATGGCCAGTACCTTGTTCTATGGCAATGCATCAGAACCTAACTCCAAGAGAAAGAACTGTTTTTATAGCATAATATTTTATTAAAAAGAAGTAATACAAAATTACAAGAAAGTGTTTATTCCATAATAAAGTTTTATTTCATATCTTATGTTTTCAATAAGGCCACTACTAATGAGACGGACAACATTAAGGCGATATGAGAATTCTTTCTTGACGCGTAGTAGCATAACACGATTTATTAGTATATTTAAGTAGTATATTTAAGGTCATTTAGACTATTGGGTTATGGGAGAATATAAACTTGATCTTTTACATATCCTCATAAAAAATACCTACTATCAAGTCTGAGAATCTTGCAACTAAGCACGAAGAGCAAGATTTTGGGCCTCGTTCTGATCAATCCATCTCTGGGGCATTTTTTAGATTCAAAAACACTCGAATTTTCTATGGCGGCTGTTTTCAAATACTAAACCTTCTTCCGAAGAACTTTGTCCAAGTGAGATACTGATAATTATTAAACTTGTTTGTAATTTATGCCAGAATGTATATGATTACTTTTCTTTAAGTAAATTAAACAATTTTCAACAAAAAATAATATTTTTTTCCTATTTTTGCGTATGCTTGCGCCCCTTCATTTGATGTTATCTCGCGCCACAGGTTGAGAATTATTGAACTAGTGTATTTTCCAAACTGATTTTAATTCTCAAAATACATGGTCATCCTTGTGGATCATTTAATAAAATTCGTGGCTTTTAATTTCTACAACTTTGGATGTATTTTTTTTAACTGATAACGACAATAAAATGTAGTAATACCGTCTCGTGCAAAGAATATGGGCGTCTGCGATTTAATTAACATTTTAAGTATTTTACTTTAAAGATAATCATAAACATGAGAGAAATTGGAAATTCCAACATCCCAATAACATAAAATTATATCAGAGAAATCCAGTATATTTCTTCGCGTTTCAATAATAATAAAATAGAATTTTCTCAATTTTGTTCTAATAAATCTTTTACGATCTTCCTCCAGTTAATATGACATAAATTTTACGTCCTAATATATCTGATAATCTGGGATGACTAACCCATGTATAATTAGATTAATTTATATTTCGTTTTCTTTTGAATTCATAACAATAATAATAAAAAATCTATATGCAGCGAATGTATAAATTCATTATCGCGTGCTTCCTAATTTAATCAGTACGATTTACATGCACAAATAAAAAACTTAATAAAATACATGTAACTAATAGTGACTTGTCATTTACGAGTTGTTTCTGGTGCTGCCATAAATATAGAATATATTAAAATAATGTTCTAATACTTTGGTAGATCTACAACCATGTCAATAATAATAATTCCTTTCACGTAATATTATACGAGGAGCGTTCATTACAATTGGAATTTTGCGCCAAGTATAAGAAATAAATAAGTTATATATGGGAGAACGGGGATAAAAGTTTTCCACATATGACTCAGCTGATACTTGCCTTGTCAACATACAACAAAACAAATTGCGTATTTAGAAAACGTTTTGGTTTATCTACCAATACGAGGACAGACGAGAAAGTCTCTAGAACGAGATTTAAAATAAACTTTTTGGGGAAAATCGCATTTATTTTTCTGCATAGTCTCTTCTTAGTTCCATGCATTTAATTTATCCCTTTTCAAGACCGTTATAGGAACATTCTGATCTATTCTTATACCATTCGAAAAAATGAGAACTATCTGAACCTTCGAAATAGCCATGCAGAGTTTCCTTGATTTTATTCCTGGTTTTCCCCTTTTAGCTTTCCCCTGCACTCGCTTTTCAAATACTGTTCCAGTAAGGCTATCCTTCGACATTCGACACACACGCGCAATCCACCTAAGTTGTTTTCCTACTATTTTTCGCTGATAATATCAAAAAAAAGAAAAAGAAATCACTTGGTGATAAGTTACATAGGTCATAAGATCGCCAAGCTATTGAAACATATTGTCCTATTCAGCGATCTGAAAATACTTCGTTATGCGTGTATAGCGACCTGCAGTGCGATTCATTCGAAATGTGTTACCGGTATTCCAATTCTGTATTTATGACAGAATAGCTGTCTAGAGAAGAGGGGGATTTCAGTACTTGATGAGAATTTCTTTCCAACTAAACATGTTTTTCAAGTTTGGGAACAGAAAGAAATCCGATGAAGCCAATCCTGGCTAATACAGTGCATGTTCAAATAACTGGAATCGTAATATGTGTAGTTTCGCCATTCCAATTGCCGACTTGTAGGATGAAGCATTGTCTTGGTTGTACGAGATTTTTTTCCTTAGCAAATGAAGAATTTTAATTTTGATTTTTTCATTTAATATGTCTAACAATAACATATAATATTTGCTTGTAATTGTCTTCACGTGTTGAAATCAATAACAGTTATTCTTCGGAAATTCCAAAAAGCGGTGGCTATCACTCTTCCAGCAGGCAAGGTGTTATTTGAAGTGGTTCACCAGATTTTGTCTACTGCTTTGACTGCTCTTTGATATGCAGAGTGTAGTGATGTATCCACGTTTCATCAGTAGTTATAAAACGTTGCAAAAATCGTTTTCTTTACGTTTGAACATGTTTAAATATTGTTGTGAAATGGTTATTCTCAATTGCTTTTGATGGATTGACAGGCCCAGCACCCAATTAGCACTAAGCTCATTACGAAGCTTTTTTATGTTCAAATGCTGATGTAAGGTGGAAGAATACTTTCTCTGATACCTCTCTTAACTTTATTAAGCGATTATTCACTATGATAGACTTTTTCAATTCTTTTTTAATCAGTAACTGTTTTTGGTCTACCTGAAAATTGTGTATCCTCTATGTTTGCTTTACCGAGCTCGTATTCAATAACTCAGTTTGTAGTTTTTATTAGTTTAGTATTTAAATTTTTCAAAAAGAAATGCTTTATTTCTTCATAGAACTCGTTTTTATTCACGATTAAAAAATGCGTGAATTGTTTAATATAATAGATAATAACGGCGTGTTTACACGTACAATGTGTTTGAAAATTTGATAGCAGTTGTACGAACAACGGTGCCTTCAAGGCCTATCTTTAACATCTGTCTTCGTACATTAAGCTTTATTGTATGAGAGAAAGTTAAATGTATGACTTGTATTGGTTTTCCGCAACGTCTTTAAGAGTTATTTTCGTCGTGCTGATTTAGGACAAAATTAAGAAACCGTGGGGATGAAAGCATCGCTACTCATTTTTATAGGAGTTTTCGAAAAGATGTGTTTTTTTTTGTGTTACAGGACAAATTTGATTATAAAAATAACAAAAACAAACATAATTCTTCTTTTATTTTCAATTAGAATCTATTAATTTAAAATTTTAAGCGATTTCAAAGTCAAAGTACTTGCAAACGTTCCGCTTCTGCCTAGAAGGTTGCCCTATTTGGGGTGCTACACACAATTGATGTATTCCATTTAAATCATATAGGTAACAGGAGTAAAATTTCGCTGTACATATTCTCTATACACACGTGCGACATGGAATTTAATTTTGAAAGTCATTGTATAACGATTAGATCACATCGAATGGATCAGTCTAAATTACTTTTTTCTTTAATGGATATAGCCATGTTTTATCGAGTAATTTGTTTTATGAATTTACATTAGCGTTATATGAATTTACATTAGCGTTAAATAGTTAAAAAGATTTTAATGTGACACCACTGATCGGTACGATCGACTATTTTCATAAAAAATAGTATGGAAATGTAAAATATATAATGAAATTGACGTGTAATAATTTTTGATAAACGTTTCTGGATTATATGAATGCCTCTTAAATTGATACACTGAATTGATCAACGATTTTAAAATTTTTATATGTACGTATATATATATATATATATATATATATATATATATATACTGCGAGTTTTTTATAGTCCATCATAATGGGGATATTGCTATGTTCAATTTAAATAAAAAATAAGTCAATGTATTGTAGGAAATGTAAACAACCTTTGGTAAATTAATTGGTTTTAATCAAGAAAATCTCAGGATTTTTCTTTAGGAATCGTATTTCATGTTTAATAATTGAGTTTATTTAAAAGAAGCTAGTCAAGATGTGCGAAATGTGTAATAAAATTATTTATCGTGAAATGATTGTTTATTGCGAATGTTCCTAAATTTCATTTGTGTGATGAAAATGTGAATGTTACATAAAGGTGTTTCAAATTTCGCGGTTTTTTTTAAAGAATAAGTAAAAGACATAATTTGCATTCACTTTCAAAAACTTTTAACTGTTAAGTAAATGAAGTATCAGTTATGACATTTATATGCGAAAAATAATATCTGCCAAATGGCCTCCTCTTGCAGTTGCACAGACGTCCACTTTTTGTTAAAATTTTCAATGACATTTTGAAACAAGTGAGGCTCTATCTCACCAATGACACGAATAATTTCATCTTTCAAAGCAGGAATTGATTGTGGATTGTTTTTTTAAACCTGACTTTTCACATAACCCCAAAGAAAATAGTCTAACGGTGTCAAATCACATGATCTTGGTGGCCAATTAACATCACCGTTTCTTGAGATTACACGTCCAGGAAATTTTTCTCTCAATAAATCAATTGATTCGTGTGCAAAGTGAGGTGTAGCGCCATCCTCTTGAAACCACATATCCTCTAGATTAATATTCATTAATTCAGGCCACAAAAATTCGGTTATCATACGACGATATCGATCACCATTGACAGTTACAGCTTCACCAGCAGCATTTTCAAAGAAGTAAGGTCCAATTACACCACCTGAACATAATGCACACCAAACAATAACTCGTTTAGGATGCATAGGTTTCTCATGAATAATTCGTGGATTTTTCTAACCCCAGATATGGTAATTTTGTTTATTAACATAACCACCAAGTTCAAAATGTGCCTCATGGGAAAACATTATTTTTTTGAGAAAAATCAACTGGTTGTTCATTGATGAAATTAATAAATGAACGACGTTTTAAATGATCTAATGGCTTCAGTTCCTGTGTTATTCGAACCTTATATGCATTCAGAGCTAAATCCTTGTGTAAAATACGCCATGTTGTTGATCCACTAAGTCCAAGTTGTTGTGAACGTCGTCAAATGGATATTTCAGGATCCTTAGCAACACTTTCACGAACCAAACCAATATTTTCTTGTGAACGACCACTACGACTGTGTTTTTCACTTTTTTGATCCTCCACCAATAATGCTTTTAGGTGGACGATTATGTAAACCATAAAATTCACGTAATTTTCTAAAAACTCATTTCAGAGAACGCTGATTTTCATAAAATAATTCAACAATTTAAACGCGTTGTTGTACCGTGTACGAAGCCATTTTTATAAATGTCATACATCACACTTTTTAAATGCCCACATACCCAGACAAATTCAGTGCACCATCTATATTTTATTTATTTAAAAAAAAACACGCCATTTGAAACACTCTTTATATTAACTTGCTTTTAGGTTATGCTAAATAGTACAGTATATTCTCCCTTAACGGACATCTCCCGACAATGGACATCTCTAATCAATGGACAGTTTCTGTCAGTATACTATTTGCTATATAACAATATCTCTCACCAAAGGACATTCTTAACAATAGACACGGACAGTAATACACATTTATTACAGTAAATTTAAATGAAAATTTATTTCTTTACAATGGACATTAATACTATATTGCAATTTCTATAATTTTAAACATAATTATTTCAGTATATATAATAAGTGCTTTAATGATTACCTATAGACGGATTAAGGTAGGTTAAGGTACATAATAAATTTATTGCAATTCCTATAATTTCTAAACATAATTACATACATATAAATGTGTAATAATTATGACCGCTATAACATTCTTAACAATGGACATGAACAACTTATAATTAAGGCAGGTAATAAGTATAACTGTAACGATGGTCTAATATAAAACGGCTTCAGCTTTTATAGCATTCAGTTGATATTTAATGCTCTAACAAGTTAGATATCTAGTGTTTTAGTGTTCGTACAAGTAATGGCTACGAAAAAGAGAAAATTTCTCAGTTTAGAAGAAGAAGTAGATGTTATTCAGTGTGCAGAGAATAACAGAACTGTGAGACTGCTGGCGGAAAGGTTCTATACTGGTAAAAGTCAAGTGGGCGATATTTTGAATAAAGTTGATATTGATAGATGGTTTGCTGAAAATGGAAACTCACAGCAAAAGAAGAAATTTGTGAAAACAGAAGAAGCTGCGCTGGACCAAATAATATACAACTGGTTTTGCAAAGTGCGCGCTAAGAATATTCCATTGTCCGGTAAAATATTAAGGGAAAAAGCTCTAGAAGTTGCACAAGAGCTAAATTATGAATTCAAAGCTTCAAGTTCGACAAGTTTTCTCAGCGACGCAACATATCCCTTCGAACAATCTGTGGTGAAGTCACCGCAGTAAATGTGGATGAAATATCTGTCTGGAAGAAACAGTTGATGACTATCATAAAGGAGTACTCACCGGAAGATATTTTTAATGCAGATGAAACTGGACTTTTCTTCCGAGCTTTGGCAAACAAAACCTTTGCATTAAAAGGTAAAAAATGTTCGGGTGGCGAAACTGGTAACGAAAGATTAACTATTCTTTTGTGTGCGAATATGGTTGAAGAAAAGGAAAGACCTTTAGTAATTGGGAAAAGTAAGAATCCACGATACTTTAGAGGAGCAAACGTTGAGAAGTTGCCAGTGGAGTGGTATTCTAATAAAAAAGGGTGGATGACGAGGGAAATTATGACAATTTGGTTAACCAATTTGATAGAAAAATGCAACAGCGGAATACGAAAATTCTTTTATTTTTAGACAACTCCACGTCACACCCAAAACTTGAATTACAAAATGTTAAACTAATATTTTTGCCACCAAGCACTATCTCTCATTGTCAACCACTTGATCAAGGGGTTATCAATAATTTTAAAACCAACTACAGAAAGCCTTTAATTAAGAGACTTTTATCGTCTATGGATCATTGTAAATCTACCAAACATATAGAAAAATTAATTAACAATCTCAGTGCTCTAATATGGACTGTATTACTGCTTGGAAAACAGTAAGCGCTGAAACCATCAACAAGTGTTTTTTTAAAGTTGGATTTGGTGAATGGGATGCCAAAGAAATTTGCGAGCATATAGACTTCAGTGGTGAAGACGATGTACCACTGTCAGAACTTTGTAAACCCTCTCTTAACATATTATCGTATGCACAAATTGATGATAATTTACATACCGAGAGTCCCGATATTAGCGTACAAGAGTGTATGCGTGAATTTCAAAACAGAACCAATGTACGTGATAGCAACGGTGAGGATGATGATATTATTTCAGAAACTAACAACATTAACGAAGCTTATGAAAATCTCTAGGATATTCAAAACTTCTTTTTCTTATCTGGCGACATTACTCATGGAGAAAAAGTTCTTCAAGTAGTATGCAAATGTAGAAACACAAATTGTAAAAAGAAAAATTGAAAATCTAAAACAAACTATAATAAAATTTAAAATTTTTTTAAACAAGTTAGTTTTAAGTATGTTGTAAGAATAAATTAATTAAAAATTATTTATACTCTTTTTTTTCTCCCACCAATGGACATCTCTGAACAATGGACAGTTTTATATACATCGCTACTGTGCGTTGTACAGAACACCTACTGTATTTATTTATTTAATAAAATACATATTCCAAATGTTTTCTTCTACATTTTAAACGATTTCCTAAACCTTTATAAAATTGGAATGTAATTAATTAGAGTTGATGAGTATGCGCTTTTTTAATTCTTGTGCACATTTACACATTAATATAACATTGAAGATAAGTTGGAAGAAAGGAACATTTTTTTAGTCCTAAACCTTTTCTAGATACTTAGATATAAGGACGACGAAGTGCGAATTTTGTCTCATTCCTTTTTTCTCTGCTTCTTCTCTAATCCTATCGATCCATCTTGTTCTTGATCGTCCCCACTTATATAACGTGTATTGGGACCAGTAATGCGATGGAGTGCTATTCATTTGAAATCTGTTATCGATATTCAAATTCTGTTTTTATAAGAGAATACTGGTCTCGAGAAGTGCTAGGAACTTGTGAGTTAAATTTTGTATACGATTCTTATTACGTGTCCAGTACATGTTAGGATAACAAAGGAATTGGATAAGAAAAGTTTAAATTGGTTAAAGTACTAGACTCTAACCGATAATTTTCAGAATTTACCGGGTCATTCAGAGAAAACGATGCTTCATTTGCAAAAATTAAAAGTCATTTAAAACTTAAACTAATTTTAAGTACTTTTACTTTAATATTATGGAAGATCTATTGGACAATAAAATTCATTATTTAAGGTTATGCCACTTTCTCAGCCTAACGTCAGGAAAGTTTTGATTCCAACCACATATCTTTTTGTGTGAGTTCGTTTGTACGTATCTGATACATGTTAGAATAGCAAAGGAATGGGACAAGGAAAATTGAAACTGCTTAAAGTACTTTTAGTCTTTTAGACGATAAAGCTTATTATTTAAGATTACTATTATTACTATTCTTCATACTAATGATATACCTTTTTCAAAAGCGATTTTTTGACAGATAAAGCGTGAGTCGTGTCAAACTTTCACGCTGTTATAGTTAAGTATTGTGTGATATTTTGGTATGGAAAGAGTTAGTACGGCACAGCGTCTGTAAATTATTTAGCTGTATTACAAAAAAAGAAATGTGTTTCGTGCACTTAGAGTAATTTGTGGTCTAGGTAATCGGCCCATCGAACGTACAATTCGCTATACCATCAAAAATTTGGAACGTAATTTTCATTATTGGGTAATACGTGACCAAATAGACCACATCCAACGCGTAATGAAGAAAATATGGCGATGGTAGCTGAGAGTGTAAGTGATGATCGTGAAAAATCCATTTGAGGTGAATCTCAACAGCTTGGCTTGTGGTATGCCACAATTTGGCGTATTTTACTTAAGGATCTTTGTTTAAAAGCATGCAAAATTCAATTAGTTCAAGAATTGAAAGCGGTCGACCTTTTGAATAGTCACCGTTTCAGTCTTTGGGGTCTTGAAAAGCTTGAAGAAAATCCATCGTTGTCGACCAAAATTTTGTTCAGTGATGGGCCCATTTCTCACTTAATGGCTACGTCGATAAACATAATCGCCGTATTTGGAGTGAAGAACAACCAGAAGAGCTTCAAGAGTTGCCATTACATCCGGACAAAACTACGGTGTCGTGTGGTATATGGGTAAGCGGAATTATCGGTCCATATTTTTTAAAAAATTAAGACGATCGCAACGTAACCGTGAATGGTGCTCGTTAATGCGCCATGATATGTAAATGAATGGTTCTTCTGTATGATAATAAAGAATACTCGATAAAATTCAAGTTTTTATTTTTTTTATTTTTGAAAAAGTAACTCCAAATGAATCACCCCTTATTATTATTGTGGCCTAGATTTTTCGAACTTATTCAGTCTGGAAAACACTGCGAAACTTTTCACTCACCTCACATATCCATGGTTTGAGCTCGGAATGTACACGGCTGATATTGTATGATGTTTGTGTGCTCATTTAATGGTGGTTATCATAGCCGCGATTGTGTTGATCGAATGAGGAATATTAGTTAGATTACGAGACCAGATTTGTTGATTGCGAAATTTTCTGACTATTGCCGCTGTTATAATGACTGCTTTTTGTACCTTTGTGTATGTATTACTATAATTATTATCATTATTTATTATGAGAATAAGGGTAAGTAAAATAATTTAATAATAATGAAATCTATTATTCTTTTTGTAAAATTGTATTGCTTGCATATATTCTTTCTTTGAATACGGAGTCTTAAAACGTAACAAGACATTTAAATGAAATTGTCCTAAAAATAACAGGATGGCTTAAAAAAAGATAGTTAGGAAATTTTAATAATCGTTTTATTTTTTTTCTCCTTCAGCAAAAATACAACGTTTTGTACTTTTAAAATGGTTACACTGGTTTTATAAATAACGAAATTAATTTTGAAACGAAAGAATATGAGTCATATTTTTTGATTTTAAAAATTTCTTTTACTTTGTAGCAAAATGTTCTCTACGAAATATAATTTTTGTTGAGCCTGTATATTTAAACATACTCCCAATCTTTACAAAAGTGAAAAAAACGCTCTGTGTCCATGATTACATGTAAATAAATCAGAAATTAAACTTCAGCTGTTTTTATTTCACTTTTATACACGTCAATTGCGAGTTAGTAAATTTCCCAGATCGTTAATTTTTTCCACATGTTTAATCATTCATATCTTTTTCGTTCGTTGAGCTTGCCGCACAAGCTGAAAGCTCCGCAGGCTTCGGTCATGTAGGTTTAGTTTTTTATTGCGTTGTTCATAGTCGAGATTTTATAATACGGCAATGTGGTATTCTCGTATAATCGGTCAAGAGGAATTTTTTTAAGTACACGTTTGTTTATCGATTTAGTTTTTAGTAAGATGCTTTTGTAAATGTCAATTAGAAAAGTAAGGTTAAATTAAGATAATTTGGACTTGGACATTGTTTATAATTGAGGCAATTTAATGCATACAAGATGGACCGTTTGAATTTGAACAAAATTGTTCTATTCATTGTTTTAACTGTACCTGCTTCTATTCACGATTGTGTTATGTATGGATAGTTTATACGTTGTAAATAAATAAATATAAAATGATTGTTTCTTTATCCACTTAATGTACAGTCTTTAGTTATTATAATCTCCACAGGTGTTGTCTTGTATACAAGAAAACAGAACATATGCAATGAGAGAAAACTAAGAGATAATAACAATCCATACTATCACATCTTCCAACAGCCTAACGTTAATTACAGATGTATCGACAGGCTCTAAATTGTTATCATGCGCACATTTGTGGAGCAATCTACAAACTTTACTATTGAGTTATCGCGCGATAGAGATTCTATTGGGTTGGCAACTAAGTACTTTCGGTTTTGTAGTATAAAATAAAACACTTTTTTTTTAAACAAAGAATAGTTTTTAATCAATTATATATTTTCCATTTTGCTCAATGACCTTTTTCCATCTTTCTTTCAGCTGCATGATTCCGCGCTCATAAAATTTCTGGTCCTTATCAGCAAAAAACTGAACCAGGTGCGAGTGAAGGTCATCGTCATTTGTGAAAGTTTTACCATTCAAAGAATTCTGCAAACTTCGAAATAAATGGTAATCAGATGGTGCTAGATCAGGGCTGTATGGGGGATGTGGTATCACTTCCCAGCCAAGCTCCAATAGTTTCCCACGAGTTGCCAAAGATGTGTGAGGCCTTGCATTATCTTGGTGGAAAACTACACCTTTCCGATTTGACAATTCTGGCCGTTATCTTTGATTGCTTGATCCAGTTTTATTAATTGTTGACAGTAAACATCAGAATTGATCGTTTGGTTCCTTGGAAGCAGCTCGAAAAACACAACACCTTTGTAATCCCACCAAACTGACAGCATGATCTTTTTTGGATGTAATTCAGCTTTCGATGTGGTTTGAGCTGGTTTATCGTGTTTACTCCATGATCGTTTTCGAACTATGTTACTGTACAGGACCCATTTTTTATCACCAGTGATGATTCTTTTTAAGAAAGGGTCGGTTTTATTTCGTCTAAGGTGCATATCGCAAAAGTTGATTCTTTGTGTTAAATGAATTTCTTTCAATTAGTGAGGTACCCAAATATCAAGCTTCTTAACTAGCCCAAGACATTTTAAATGTTTTTCAATTGTTGTGTGCGATACATGTAACTTCTTCGCAACCTCTCGAACAGTTATATGACGATCCTCTTCAATTATGACTTTGATTTGGTTATCATCAACTTCAGTAGGCCGATCAGAACGTTGCTCATCTTTGAGGGAAAAATCTCCAGAACGGAATGTTTTATACCAATTCTGACACGTGCGCTCTGTTAAGCAAGTAGCACCATAAACTTTACATATCTTTTTGTGAGCCGCAGCAGCTTTCTTTCCTTTCGGAAATAAAATAGTAAAATATTCGAAAATGTTCGTTTCTGCACTCCATTTAAAATTAACCCACAACTAATAGCTTTAATAAAAATCACGCACTACTTGCTTCTGAAGTTACGTCAATGTGACTAGTATCACGCGACAAACGGTAAAGTACAGCACTAACATACGTTATACAAAAATAAAGCAACGCTCTCTATCAGTAAAAGCCGAAAGTACTTAGTTGCCAACCCAATAGAAATTTACGTGGAGATAAATATGGTCTTGCTTATGGAAGCACTGTCTGGGTTGTATTATGAGGATAGAAAAGAATTAAAAATTATAATTTGGAAAGCATTAGGTTGTAAGGAGAAAGCCGAAAAAACAATAGCAAGAAGTTACGATATCGAACTTGAAAGTAAAGTAAATGATTAATTGCTAATTCATAGTGGAAATTTTTCGCTCTCGACTGATGATAAATATCATTTCTTTAGAGATATAATAAATGTCCTCCCATGTTATCGCGCTTATGTAGTATCAATGTGATTTTTCAAATATTGTTTCGCAGGTTCGTTCACAATAGAACCTCTATAAACTAGTCGTTTCGAATGACATTCCATTGATCTTTATTGGGAGTTTGCTGACGTAAGTAAATGATTAACCGGAAATCTGGAAAAAAATGAAATAAAAATAATTAAGATATTGGCATGTTGGTTTGGTTCTTAAAACTTTTGAAGTCTCGCTGTTTCGATGACATCTTGATAGTCTTCGAGGAAAGTTTGATGGCGTTTAATTACTAGCTTCTTATTGGTCCGAAACTTTTAGATCTCGACTGATAAAGATCCTTTCTGTAGAGATGTATAATAAATGTCCTCTGATATTTTAACGGTTCTATAGTGTCGCTGTGGTTTTCCAAATGTTGTTTTGCGTGTTGGTCCATAAAAAAACCTCTAAACTGGCTATTTCATCTCAGCATCTCATAAGTAAATGACTAATTTGAAAAATAAAGAGGAACTCAGAAAAATTGAATAAAATGATTAAGATATTGGCATATTGGAATAGTTCTTAAACGACATTTCGAAATCTCGACGCTTCGATGACACGTCGTTAGTTTTCAATGCGAGTATGTTGGCGTTGTTAGTAACTCCTTATTGGAAAGTTCTCATTCTCGATTGATAATAAATGTTTTTTCTGTAGGGATGTAACAAATGTTTGCTGCCGTTCTCATGGTTCTATAGTATCGATGTTGTTTACCAGATATTTCGCGTGTTGGTTCATAAAAGAACCTTTGTAAACTGGTCCTTTCAATGGTTCCCATTGATCTTTTTGGAGTTTGCTGACATAAGTAAATTATTAACTGGAAAGCTAAAGACAAACCTAGAAAAAGGTTGGAATAAAATAATTAAGATATCGGCATTGATTTGGTTCTTAAATGTACTTTTGAAGTTTCGATGTTTCGATGACATTCTGTTGGTCTTTATGGCGAGTTTGCTGACTATTAATTACAAATACTTGATTGGAAGTTTCTCCTTCTTAACTGATGATAAATGTGCCTTCTGTAGAGATGTATTAAATATTCTCTGATGTTTTCATGGTTTTGTACTATCGATGTGGTTTTTCAAATGTTGTTTCGAGTGTGGGGTCATAAAAGAATCTCTGTAAACTGGCCGTTTTCATAACATACCACTGGTTTTTGTCAAGAGTTTATCAACGTTTGATTTTACTCTTTGTGTGAAGCTTTTATAAGTTCTACTCTGAAAATCTTAGGTTCTTCATTTCATTGTTAGGTGAGAACTTTAGTTCCTCTCGTAGAATATCTGATTACGCAATTTTTCAAAAACATTGTATTTGATGATAGCTAGTTTCTTTCTCACGTTAATTCCATTTATGTAGCAAATTACAAATACGTCAAAAGCAATTACAAAATTCAACTCATACCAAAACACCTTTTCTAATTACGACTGAACAAATAATTAATTTTGTTTTTATCAAACTGTCATAACAGAATAGAAAGAACAATAGAACAACGGCTGATGGTAAACTCCCTATCTATATGGTCGTAATAAGTGTCACCCAATGTTCTTACGGTTGCATAATAATGATGCGGTTTCTCAGAAGTGGTTCTTGAGATTACCTCTGTAATTTCCAGGTTTCCACGATATCCAAATCATTCTCAATGGCAGATAGTAATCAAATGCCAACATACTCGTAATTTGTATTTCTATAATAACATTATAATGCTCGTTTTAAACATCAGTACAAAGTGAACAAATTTTGACAGAGATTGTTTGTAAAATGAATTTGAAAATGAAATGAAATTCGAAGAAATTTACCCCTCATCTTAAATATTATTAAATTATCTATTGCTTTTTATATACAGTACTTCGTACTACTATCGTGATCTGTGATTATTCTTTTAATACATAATTGATTTTCAAGAACAAGAATGTTCATTCTTATTTTTACAGCATAAAAACTCACACCTTTACACATTAATCAGACTGTCTGAAGTGTAATGATATATCATCACCTCGAAGATAATAGGTTGTTTGTGATACGATAGACATCCTGTAATAGATCTTTAAGAAAATGAAAGCCTAGATTGGTATATACCTATAATAGAAATACGACTTACATTTCACCTATTAGATCCTAGTTACGCGGAAAAGTTTACTTATATTGGGTTACTACTTTCGGTTTTGTTATAAAATAAAACACTTTTTTTTAAACAAAAATAGTTTTTCAATTATAAATTTTCCATTTTGGGCAATGACCTTTTTTTTCTTTCAGCTTCAAATTCCGCGCTCAAAAAATGCAACGTCAAATAACTGAACCAATATAATTGTTGCTGTGGTTACCCAATACTTTTGTATGTTTAAGTACTTATTGCAAAATCGTTTTTGTTAAACAATTAATAATTATTGATCAATTTTGAAACAATATAATTGTTGCTGTGGTTATTTGATTTTTGCAGTGTTAGAAACATGCAAAAAAAGTGTAAAAAATTAATAATTATTGATAATTTTTTGAAATTAAGGTGACGGGTATAATACATCAATACAAGCTAACATCAAGCTAACATAAGGAGCCAATAAGGTTGATAATAATGCAGACGAAAACATTAATTAAAATTATTACTTTTGAAGCAGTTAAATTCTGGTACAAAACAAACGCAGCATTTTTAGATTTCCAGTGTTTGTACAATATGATGTACACATATGCCCATGCAGAGAATTGTTAATGGATTTCAAAACCATTGTAACGGTGTCTATATTACTGAAATGTCTTAAAAGCATACGATGACTTCAGGGCATGACGGTGTTCTCAGTTTTCTAGTAAGGAAGCCTTTAATAATCTTCAATTTATCACTAAAACTTTTGATAGTTTGTTCTATACTTAAGAGTGGCCCACCAGCTGCCATTAAAAAGTATAGACAGATTTCTCTTGAGTGTAATTTCGCCAAGCTATCTGAAATGACGATATATTGGCGCATTTACCGTGACATTAGACGTCATATATTGCCTTTGCATCATATTTTTATGGATAAGCTATCCATAGTGACATATCCAAAGTTTTCGAATAAATCGTCATGTTTTGATGAATAAGCTAAGAGCCTTTGATTTTGTGTCATTATTAAAATTAATTCGTTCATATCTTGCATTTAGACTATTGTATGTTACATATAATGGATTTTCATTCCGTGTTTTCTAGGCATATTCTGGAGTACCTCAAGGACGAAAACTGCGCCCTATGCTGTTTTTGATATTCCGTAATGATCTGTGCAATTCATTTGACTACTATCACTGCGTTTTTGCCAATGATCTTAAAGTTTACACAACAATTAAATCATTAAGTAGCTCCAATTGAGTTCCAAATAAAATTAATGAAATAGAACCATAAAAAACTACAGAGGAATGTAATGTAATAGTTTTAGATTACAATGAAATAGAACTGTTCAAAAATGTACAGTTTGAAAAGTTCACCTTAATAATAAAAAACTACGTGGAAAGAGGAATGTAATGTAATTAGTTTTATTGGAAAATTACATCTACTACTAAAATATATGTATTTTAGAGTTGAAGGAATATACCTACACCTATTTCAATACAAAAATGTAGGTACAATAATATGTACAGCAATATATGTAACTTAAAGTTGAAGGAATATATCCTACGAAATGTTATGATAATACAGACTTGTTACATATGTTTGATGTATCATCTTTACAGTAAATACATAAGTTTTTATATAATTACGACTTATAGACTTACATATTTAATTGTTGAATTGACTGGCAATATATGCTAAAGTTGAAGGAAATGTTATGATAATATCTTGTTCATAACAAGTTTTTATAAAGGGTGACAACTTTTAATTCAATTTGTGAACGCACCTTTTCACTAATCATCGAACTGTCACTGTCAATTTATTCAGTAAACATAACATTACACCACAACTGCATAAAAAACATATTACTTTAACTTTAACTCTGTTATTCTCGCCCATATGTTAGTGCAAAAATTCGAGTCTATATATTCGTTGTGTGATGTTGCCGTGCCAGTGAGACAACGGGTTGGTCGAAGTGTCGAAAATATCGCTGCCGTTGAAACGTCCGTAGTAATTTAGTAGTCATACTATGAAGAATATAGAACAAGCTTTGAAAAAGTCCAGAGTCAATATCTAAAATATATGTATTTTAAAGTTGAAGGAATATGCCACAAGCCACATGCACACGTTACAATCGATTTATTGAAAAGTTATGATAATACAGACTAGTTACATATGGTTGATGTCTATGCCAACAAGCTGACAACGTTGGAAGATCTTTACCGCTGCAAACGTGCCCGCGGTGACCATATGAACGAAATACATAAAGGCCGATAATAAAGTTTTTATATATGGTCTGCATTTTATTTTGAAAAAAAGTTGCCAAGAGTACAATAATATAGACTTACATATTTAATTGTTGAATTGCCTGGCAATATATGTAACTTAAAGTTGAAGGAATATATCCTACGAAAGGTTATGATAATACAGACTTGTTACATATGTTCGATGTTATGATAATACAGACTCGTTGCATATGTATGATGTCATCTTTACATTCATGACATAGGCCAAGTTTTATATAATCTAGAGTACAATAATATAGATTTACATATTTAATTGTTGAATTGGCTTGTTTCGCGCTACGTGCTTTTTCAAGACAGCGATTGATTTTCCAAATTTCGATAGCAAGAATGAATATAGCCTAAATGTCGCTAATATTTACAATGTGCCATAATTTCTAGAGATATCCAATGTATATGAGTTAAATTATTCAGCCTTTGTGACGTTCTTAGATCTACTGAGGTAAAGCTTGGATAATGACTTCTAATTTGCGTAAGTTTAGTACGTTTATTAGAATTTAAACTAGTTTGTTCTTTATTTGGGTTTGGATTGGTTTTGAACAAGTATCTGAATTTATCTTTTTTTTCCTGTTATTGGAATGTGAACTTGTATTGTACAACATCACCATCAATCATTATTATTATTATTAAAAACAAGTAGATTTAGATAATCAGAATTTGTATATATAAGCTCCGGCAAAATATGTTGATATTGATATTTTACTTTTTTATCCTTTTATTAGGAAGAAATCGAATCAAGTACTTACTATCGTATTTTTTTGTAATGAAAGAGGCGGTTTCGGAAGTTTATAGGCTTTGCGAAACTGGTGCGCTGGTCAACAGTACACCGTGTGTTTTTTGTGGAGAAATTTATGGAATTAAATTCAATTGTTGTTTTTCAGAGAAGTTTTCGGCATTTTAATGTTAAACGGTATTCACTGGTTTATACTATTTCATCTTGGGTCAGTAAATGAAGAGCAAGTGCAAGTCACGGTCCGTATGTAATACTGAAAGAGTAAGAGTCGATTACGACTAACTCAATAAGATTGGTAAGTCGTGGTTCTAAATTTGTCAGAGGACAACATGTTTATAAGGTTGAAAACATTAAATTTCACCCTTTCAGGATCGTTGTAGTCAGGAGTTCAGCAATTCAGATGAATTTAGATGATTTGGATTTAGCGAACCTTCATAATGAATGTTCTTTATCTTTTATAATCTTTACGAAGAATATTAAAAATTATCTCTTTATAAATGATGAAGCATCCTTTCACCTTAGCAGTCATTTTAATAAACAAAATTACCGTTCCTAAACCCACCAGAAATCTTTGCATAGTCGAAAATTTCCTGTACATTTCGGATTTGTTTCTATGGTGTTATTTAAAAAGCAAAGTGTTTGCAAATAAATCTACAAAATTCGGAGGTACTTTTTACCACCTATTCTAGAGGAATTGCAACAGAATTATTGTTTCCAGTGAGATGGCGCAACTAACCACACTGCAAGAATAAGTATGGACGTTTTGTGAAAGTCTTTATCGATTATAATAATTTCAAGATGGTACTCTTCCTTAGTCTTCAAGATCCCCCGATATTATTGTTCCGAATTTGTTTCTATGGTGTTATTTAGAAAGTAAAGTATTTGCAAAAAAATCTACAAAATTTGGAGGTACCTAAAAGAAACATCAACATCGAAATTAAGGCTATTCTATGTCAACTTCTTCAATCTGTTATGCAGAATTTCATTACGAAATTGAAAGAGTGTATTACTGAAGATGGCGGTTATCACGGCATACTATTTAAAATTCCATTTCTAGTATTGTTAAAAATATATTTACTTGTTTTATAGTTTATCTCAATAAATTATTATAAGATGTTTTAAGTCGCCATATCCCGCTTTAAGAATAATAATAATAAACAATTCTTTCGTACCATTTAGCCGTTAAGAAGCTATGTTTACGTTGGATACCACATCACAACCGCTTAAAAAAGGACTCGCGTCGATTGGTTCTAACAAAGGCACAAAAAATACAATGGCGGTGCTTCAAAGAACATTTATAAAGTCGTCACAGGTGATGAATCTTGGATCTATACGTATGAGCTCAATGGCAAACAGCAGTCGACTGTTTGGTATTCCAAGATGAGCCAAAACCAACAAAAGTTGTTCGGGCTCAAAGCACATCGAACCAAATGGTCGCCTGTTTTTTCGGAAAAACCAGTCACGTTGCAACCGTGCCTTTAGAGAGTTGTAGAACGGTTATTTCCGAATGGTACACAACTATTTGTTTGCCAAAAGTTTTTGAAGAAATAAGGAAAACAAACCAAAAACGATAGGTCATTCTCCACCATGACAATGCGAGCTCTCACAGGTTGGTTCAAACAATTGAATATTTGACCGGGCAGAACAATGAATTGATGAGTCATCCGCCGTACAGCCCTGATCTAACACCCTGTGATTTCTTTTTGAAAAGCAATAAAACTATATTCGATAATAAAAATTTTTTTGTTTGTCTGCTGTTCCGGAAATATAAACGACTGCCCTCGTATTAACTGTAATTTATTAGCAAATTTTCAAGAAGTGTAGCATGCGCACGTTACCCTGTAACGTTAGTTTTTATTTCTTCTATCCTGAATACGAAAAATAATTTTCAGTTGGAAAATATATTGAAATATCAAACTTTAATTGCTTGTCGCCAGATATCGTGTAGAGTACAAGTCGACGTGTTGTAGACAAGTGATAAAACGAAAAACTTTCGATGTTCATTCGCTGCGAATTTTCCTCCATAAATCAGCAGGCAAATACAGCTATGTGCAACTTACGAAATTAAATATTAAATCGATTTTAGAATTTTAGACGGGTTCAATTTAACGAAACCTAAAATTAAATTTTACTTGGTGTAAAGCATATTTATAAATTTGTAACCTTACATATATATTCGTTAGTATTTTTGTCCTGCGTTTTGCCCTTTATAATTAATAATATTATTTCTTTTTGTGATTTTTTGCGGCAGTGTTGATTGAGAAATTATTTCATTTCTTTACGTATCGGCAATATATATATATATATATATATATATATATATATATATATATATATATATATTGCCTTCTTCAGGATTTTATTATTTATCCAATATTATATCTGCCTCACCAAACTCCAAACATCCCCAAATATTGTTCAAAAATGTGTCACATATATAAAAAAAACTTTTTGTAGATGATTAATCATACTTTATTATTTTCCATATTTTGGATGTCTTTTATACATATGAGGGTAATTTGACAAGTAGTGAGAATGGAAAAGAAAAACGAATTTTTTAAATATAAAATAATTTTTATTTTTCAATATATTCTCTTAAAAGAACCAATACATTTATTCCAACGGTGCTCCAATGCCCTTATGCCATCTCTAAAATGCAATTCCGGAAGGCTTGCAAAATACTCATTTACGAAGATGATAAGCTCGTCGTTAGACGAAAAGTTCTTTCTACCTAGTGCCGTTTTCAATTTTGGAAAAAGGAGGAAGTCGGAAGGGGCTAGATCCGGCGAATAAGGCGCATGCAGTACTAATTGGAAATGCAACTCGTGGATTTTCGACATCGCAACTGTGCTGGTATGCGTTGTCTTGGTGAAACAGAATTTTTTTCTTTGCCATTCCTGGCCATTTAGCACGAATCTCAACATTTAATTTTTGTAGAAGTTCTGCATAATATTGTCCGTTTATTGTGGCACCTTTCTGAAAGTAATCAATGAGCAAATGCCCCTTAAACCCCAAAAAATTGATGCCATCACCTTGTTTGCCGACAAAGTGGTTTTCGATTTCTTTGGAGGTGCAGTACCACGTTCTAACCATTGTTTCAACTGTTGTTTAGTTTCAGTTGTACTGTAGTGTATCAAAGTTTCATCGCAAGTAACAAATCGTCTACAAAAATCAACCGGATTCCGCTTATAAAGGTCCAAACACTCATTCGAAATGCACAAACGAGTGAATTTTTGATCAGTCGTAAGCAATCGCGGCATCCATCTTGCCGAAAGCTTGGAAAGGCCCAATTCTTTCGTTAAAATGTGGTGTACGCGTTCTGTTGAAATGTTTACCATGTCTGCTATCTCTCTCACTTTGAGTCGTCGTTCTTCCGTAATAATATTATGGATTTTTATAATCATTTTCTTAGAAGTCACGAGCGCGCTTCATCAACACAGCTTGTTCTACCACGTTTAAATTCATTTACCCATCTACTTATTGTGGCGGATGATGGAGCAGATTCACCTAATGTTTCCCGTAACTCATCTTTTATTTCGGTAACTTTCATACCCTTAATTACGAAGTATTTAATCACCGCACGATACAGCTTTTTCCATTTTAACAAAACGACGTGTTGCTTCTTTTTCAATCAGCTGTCAAAAATAAACTAATCAACCGATTTATTTAAATATCGGAATGTAAACATATAAATAGGCAACCTAAATTACAGTGCATTTGTTTTATCAATTAGAGCGACATCTATATGTCATTCTCACTACTTGTCAAACTATCCTCGTACGTATACATATTTCCTTGTTTCAACGATGTGTAGAAAGATATTCACTCATCGTCAGGTAACCTGTATGTAGTAGGCAAAGTGTTATTAACATTTGAATGATTCCTTTTAATAGTCGAAACTTCATTAGGTAAAAAATTTAAATAATTTAAAAAAAATTTAAAGCATTTAAAATATACTTTTGAGTTCGTCAATTGAAGATACCAAAACCTTCGTCAGTCTCCATCTGAAAGCCGCAATTGGTTGCGCTGATTTTATCTCTTCTTTCTAAGTAATGCAAAATCGATTTACAGGGTGCCTGAAAATCTTACCTCTCGTCTCATATTGATGGTAATGCAAATTCTTAGATATATTAAACTTGTTATCAAAAACATTAGCCAAAAGTTCAAGAATGAGAATGCTTGGTAACGACAATATCGCATATTTTCTAAAAATAGATAATAGTCCGATTTAATATTTTCCATGCAGCGGATCACTCTCTTTTGTGCAACGAAAGCCTTGTTGACATAACTTGATGACTCTTAGAAAGGTATTCCATACAAAAGTCATGGATGAATCTTTCGCAAATATTGATCAATTACTATAGGTCTCAAATTTCTTATTTGGCGACATATTTTATGTAATTTCTTTGTAATGTCTCAGCAGTTGATTTTTCCTAGATAATAAATGGCCAATTTTGACGCCCAAGAACCTGGTCGGAACTATTTATTCTATCTCAGATATATTAACTCTGATACCTATATTTAGGTCAGCTTTTGCTTGTGTTGTATAAAATTCCATAATTTGAGTTTTATCGAAGCTCATATGCAGCTTATTTCTTGCGAATCATAATTCTGCCTCCGTTTGCAACCGAACAGGGACCGCAGCCGAATCAAGTCCCTATGTATCGTCTGCTTTTAAGATAATGAATTTACAAAGAATATAATGTCATTTATGCATAATAAAAAAAACATTGATTCATATATAAACTCCTGCAGAACATCCAGGCTATCAGAAAGATGTGAATGAAAATCTACAATTACGTTCTCGAGTATTTTAAATTTAGTCCTGAAACTCAGTTCTGTTTGAAACATATGACGAGAACCAGCTAATCATCCTTCGAATACCGTAATATTGTAGCTTATGGAGTAGTATACTATGATTGATACAATCAAAAGCGAGGCTTAAATGACCGCCGGGTGCTCACCACGATCCAATGAATTCAGAAATTTCTAAAAAGGGAACAAATGGCAGTAACTCTAGAATAATTTTTTTCTAAATTCGTGTTGTCCACCTAATATATGTATGTTTATCTTCTAAATAAATAATCAACCTTCGAAGTATTGCATATTAAAAAATGTTTGTAATACCAGTAACTGGATGCTTTTAAATGAGAATTATTTTATAAATTGTAAATACCATTGAAACCTTTAAAGTCTGAGAAACGATATATTAATAGACTCTTAATTTCATAATTTGATAAAAAATGTTTAACAAGGATATATGTCAGTAGTTATTCAATTTCTTTTGGAGACAAGTAAGTATTCTATGAAAAAAAGTCGTTGTATCATTATACAAAAAATATGTGTGAGTATAATACAATGCCGTTATGCTAAAATATTTCCACTGAACGACTCCAGTTCGTTCGAAGGAGAATTGACGGAAAGTTTGCGTTTGTCACACGTGATATATTCGCTACTATTAATAATAATAATATAGAGTATTATTGCAGAAAAAGGTCGAGAAAGATAATATAGGATAAGACTCTTAAGAAAATTGTGTCGTTTAATAAAAATTCAAAATTTTTTTGCGAGTCAGTGCTACGCATTATCTTGATAAAATGTAAAGAACTTCTTCGAAGAGAATCGAGTTCTTTGATGACCTGAAAATTCTCCGGATAAATTTAATGGAGAATGCGTGGAGCGAGATAAAATCGGTGACATGTGATATGGACGAAATAACTACGGAAAAAATAATTTAGTAAATGCCTATCAAAGCTTCTAACATATTAAAAATATAATTTCATAAGAGTATAGGTAAAAATACAAAATAAAAGAAATTCGAAATACTAGTTTCGATTGCAAATTTGGGCTGTTTTTATGAATAAATAACGTTTTTCTCATTGATTTAATGCATATATGTATGTATGTATGTATACAACCTACTCAATTAAATCTTTATTACATAAGGCACAGTAAGTAAATACAAAGGGTACTAGGAAAGTTTTGCAATATGACGCAACAATGAATCGTAGGAAGCTGCTTGTTGCTGCATATCGAGACATATTCATACGTGCATAGTAGCCGCCACGTCATGTCGATGGGCTCAGTTATTCATTAGCAGTGAGAGTGTAAAGCGCTTGCGATGGCATCGTGGTCACGAAATGAAATAAGGGCAGTTTTGCGTTACAATTTCGTGCGTGGTTTAAACATAGACCAGGGCTTCGAAGAAATAACTCTTGCACTAGGTGATGTTTGTCCACATCGCACAACGATATTCAGGTAGTATAGAGAATTCCAAAGGGAAAATTTAACTGTGAAGAATGCTGAGAGGCCGGGAAGGCTACGAACGTCAGTTACGGAGGAAAACGTTACTACTGTGAGGAAAATGGTTGGCAATGACAGGTGAGTGACCTACCAACAGATAGAGGGTACTTCGGTTCTAAATGCACCAGCAATTCCTTCGATACTGCATGATTATTTGCACATGAAGAAACTTTGTTCTCTCTGGGTAGCGTATCGACTGACTGAAGAGCAGATGACACGACATGCGACTTGGTGCCGGGAGATGCTAAAAAATCTCGTTATGTGAACAACATCGTGACAAGTGACGAGACTTGACTGTACTATGTATTACGATGTGCCGACCAAAGCTCAAAACAAAGTATGGGTCTTCGATGATGAAGACACACCCGTAGTTGTCAGAAAATCCCGATCTGTAAAGAAGAAAACGATAGCTGTATTTTTCAAATCGGGTGGAATTCTTGAACGCGTCATTTTGGACACACAGAAGACAATCGCAGCTAAGTGGCATACTGAACAGTGCCTGCCTACATTGGATCTATGAAGAACCTGCGGCCAAAGTCAAGAATGGACACCTGGTTCCTCCATCACGATAATATTTCAGCTCGCCGCGCCAAAGCCTGCACCGAATATTTGACCACGACTTCCCGAGCACCCTCCCTACAGTTCAGATCTTGCTCCCTGCGACTTTGCACTGTTCCCGCATGAGAAAATGAAGCTAAAAGGGAGGCGGTTTTCCAGTGATGAGGACCTTCTGCGGGCTTGGGACAACGAATGTGCTTTACTACCTAGTGAAACTTGGCAGAACTGGTTTAAAGATTGATTTCGGGAGATGGAGAGGTGTATTGAGTGAAGTGAAAATTACTTAGAAAAAATTAAATAAACAAAGCTGCAAAACATTCATAGTACCCTTTGTATATAACCCCTTTCTACATTAATTAATGTGGAAAAGAGTTATATATCAACCTTCAGTGATTAAGCCTGCAGTGTCGTTTTCATTGTAAAACCAACTGTATAATTTTTGAGGTATTTTAAATTCTTCCATTACCTGTAAAAGTTTGGTTCTGCTTATCGGATCATGTGATGTTGAAGTTATTAAATCAGATTATTGCAGAGATTTAAAACTTATTTCAGACATTCTCTTATTGCGAAAACCTGATTTATGACTACTTGCTTAAACAACTAATTAAGAAACATTTTTATGCCAGTCTCGCGCAATTGTTTTTAATGGTTTAGTAGTTGTAATTCAATAGAAAAAAGTTAAAATTTTCTTTACTAAGAATTTCAATTATTTAAACGAGACATTCGATGTATTGAACTTTTATTTAATATTCACATAATACTTATTTAAATAATCAGTTTTATTCGTTTCAGTGATTTATGAACAACTGATCTTAATTTCCGAGAACATACAAGTTGAATTGAGACAGTCGATGTACGAGTTATATAATAAGATTGACTGGGATAACATTTATTGTTTTTTACAATGGATAATTAACGCAAACACATGACCTTGCAAACGATGTAATCCAAATGAAGATTACACGTTATTACATATAAATATATGTCTATATATATATATTTACGTTAACTTGAAAAAAAATTCAATGAATTAAATTGCGTAAATTCAAAAATATCTATGACTAATATCGTTTTTATCTGTTGATGTTATAACATTGTAATATTATGGAAATGCTAGAAAAAAATTAACACAAAATAAGTTAATGAATCAAAGTCACATATATTACTCGTCTTTTTCATTCGGCCAGATGTGTATTCTTACTGGTTTCATCTTCTAATGTTAACTTTTACACTTTTTTTTCGTCGTTCATACTCATATTTTGAAAACTATTTATAAACTAAATGATGCATTACATCTGGATGAGGGAGTGTTCGGCAAAAAAAATGTATTTCAATAGAAAATACACTAGTTTTAATAAAAACGTGCTTTCGGGAAAATTGGCTTTGGATTTTAATAGATGGCGGCCAAATTTGTAATTCACAGATTATCTTAATCTAAAAATATAGTAATTTATTTAAGTTTTATGAAATTATTTTGTACGAAAAATATGGAAATAAAATCGAATTCTAATAATGGAACAGGTCACAGAACAGATAATGTTAATTAAGTAACGAAAATTAACACAAAAACAGGAGTAACGTAGGGCATTATACAATTAACCACAATATTCAATGTAGTGCATGATGAAAACAGAGGTAGAACATATGGTAACAACAGCAGAGAATCTAACACAAGTAGTTGGACATGTAATTGACTTGGTTATGATCGCAAGAGGTAGAAGAAGACGTCGAAACAAAACTCCAATAATAGAACTTGAAGTATCATTAGTATCGAAAAATAAAAACCCACAAAACCTGGGAAAACTGAGTACATGTCAGTAATCAGAGAAAGTTTGGAAAATATAAAGAATAAGTATCCAAGAATTCATGTTAAAAAATTGAATAATTTCCAATATATAGGTCTAATATAATTAACAAAAATGATGAATTGAAGAGAAGAACATCAACAGAACTAGAATAAAAAATAGAGTCTATTGGAAATATCAAAGATACATCGAAAATAGAGCATAATAGAAATATATAAAGATATATGAAAGCAAAAACACCAAAATAAAATACAGAGTGCAGTAGAATCGATAATAATATATGCGTTTTGGTAATCTAAAGCTATTAGTCGAGTTAAAACAAAAAAGAATAAATTAATGAACTTCGAAATCAGACAATGAAAGGAGAGGAAATATGTTTGTACAAGCAAAAGATGAAAAGAGAATGTATCGTGAAATATATTTGTTCAAGAAGTTTTGAGAATCTAATAAGAAAACGACTAAGGAAAATATTTGGAACAACTAGAATAGAAAAAGAGGAACTAAAACAATTAATAAGCTATGAAATGAAGACAAAAGATGGATGGAGAAGGTATTGTGAAATACGCTTGTACAAAGACGTTCTGAGAATCTAAAGAGGAAATGGTTAAGTAAAATATTTGGATTAAGTAGAACAGAAAAAAAATCACTAAGACAATTATTGGGTTATAAAATCAGACAAAATATGGAAGTAGAAGGCATTGTGATATGCGATTATACAAGGCGTTCCTGGAGTCTAGAAAGAAAACGACTGAGGAAAATATTTGCATCAACTAGATCAGAAAAAGAAGAACGGAGGCAAATAATGAGCTATGAAATCAGACAAAGGATAGAAGGGAAAGGTACCACGCAATGTACTTGTACAAGTCCTGTGAACTAGAGCAAAAAAAGAACTAAAACAATTAATGAGTTACGAAATAAAGACAAAAGATGGAAGGAGAAGGTATTGTACAAGATGTTCTTGGAATCTAGAAAATAAACGAAAATATTTTGATCAACTACAACAGAAAAAGAAGAATTAAGACAATTAATGAGCTATGAAATCAGACAAAAGATTGAAGGATAAAGTATAACGCAAAGTATTCCTGAGAACTAGAGCAAAAAAAAACTAAAACAATTAATGAGTTATGAAATAAAGACAAAAGATGGAAGAAAGAGGTATTGTACAAGACGTTCTTGGAATCTTGAAAGGAAACGAAAATATTTTGGTCACCTGAAACAGAAAGAGAAGAACTAAGACAATTAATGAACTATGAAATCAGATAAAAGATAGAAGGGGAAGGTACCATGCAATGTACTTGTACAAATCCTGAGAACTAGAACAGGAAAAGAAGAATTGAAACAATTAATGAGTTATGAAATAAAGACAAAAGATGGAAGCAGAAGGTTTTGGATAAGACGTTCTTGGAATCTAGAAAGGAAACGAAAATATTTTGATCAATTAGAACAGAGAAAGAAGGACTAAGAACTTTGTCTGATTTCATAATTCATTTATTGTCTTAGTAATAAACAAATTATGAAATCAGACAAAAGATGGAAGGAAAATGTATCGTGAAATGTACTTGTACAAGACGTTTTAAGAATCTAAAAATTGAAGCGACTATATTTGGATTAATTAAAACAGCAAAGCAAGAACTAAGACAATAAATGAACTGTGAAATCAGACAAAAGGTGATACGAAGACATTCTAAAATTGCTTGTTCAAGACTTTCTAAGCATCTAAACAGCAAAAACTAAGGAAAATTGTTTAAGAATGTTTTAATGCCTTGTTTTAGATAAGACTTAAAAATTGTTCAAAATGCGATATTTCTCTCGCATTTATCCCAATTATAATAATAATATTATTATAATTATTCTGTTGTCGATTGTAATTTACTAGTTTTAAAACGAAAACTTTAAAATTAACACGCTTCTTGAAATACTATTAAAAAAAATTGGATTTTTGTCTGAAAAAGTTTTTAATAACTATTTAAAAAAAAATAAAAATAGAATTCAACTCAATTATAATGAAACATTTTGGTAAAATAGATAAATTCAAACACACAATTATATGTCTTTGTCTAATATTTGCTAAAATAGTTCATACAGACTTTTTATATTTCCTGATTTATTTTGAATTATTTGTGATAACTACATGTACCAAGTTTTTGAAATTATTTAATTCATAATGGATGAAATCGAAAACCACTATCAAGTGTGCTCGTTGAAACAAAGATTTGTAACACTGTTTGCATTTAAAGGCACTCAAGTATTTCGTGTCGGGTTATAAAGGAAGCAATAAACAGCTTAAAGATAACATTCACGTAGGAAATTGATGATTTGCGTGTAGAATCTCAATAGAATATTTTCCGAATTACGCTAATGAAAATAATTTATTAAACTTTTTCATCAGTTTATCCCGTAAGAATTTAATTTTAAATAACACAAGATGTAATATTTAAATTTATCGATACCTTCTTGAATATACAAACAAGAAAAAATATTTGTTATTTTTCATCGAGAAGGTCTTTTCAAAGCAAAGCGGATAAAGAAAATAAAAACAAAATACAAATTTATTCATCTGTAATTATTGCTTATTTATTTTTCTATTCGAATATCCTAACTTATATGCGAGTTCTGTTTACATGTATATACATATCGGTGTCGTCGGCGACTGTGATTCGATAGATCTCATTCTGGTGGGAGTGACCGACATTCTGAGGGTAAATTCTAATCCTTCAGTCAGTAGCTTTCAGGATTTCCGCGCTTCGAAAGCTTCACATCGCGGAACGCCACTTCACCTGCGGTAGACACGTGTTACGCGCGCCTATTCGTTTTTCTTTCAGCGCACCGAGAAAGAGCATTTAATTATAATAAAAAGTGACTCTATTTGGATGCGTTTTTTTTAAATTTTAGTCTCCATAATTAACATAAACGAACGCTTACGTTCTCGCTAAATATTAGTTCCTTTATTTTAAATACTGTTGCGTAATTTTGAATTTTGTGAGTGATTTTTATTTTTTTGAGGGGGGAAGGGGACATTAAAGTGTTCCTACTATGGAACTATGAAAAACAAAAGACGGCCGTCTAGGAGGAGAGCTGTAACTACCACACACAGACCGGAAATGGAAGCGAGAAATGGGGGGGACGGGTTCGAAGATCAAAATAAAGGTAGGAAATGATAAAATTAAAAGAAAAACTTTATTTTGGATATAATTCAATTGAATAAGCATAGTAAATTTTTTTGCCGAATAAATACATAGTATTTTGCGTTCCCACTGAATAAAATAATCAACATTTAAATAATGAAATGCATAGGAAAAATTAGACAAAACCTATATTATCTAATCACTTATATATAACCTCCTTCCACATTAATTTTCGTATTCTGTATACGTATTTCGACAATTAAGCTGTCATTATCAGCAGATAATTGAACAGCGTCGCACCTTGAAAACTAGGGCAAAAACTCGCATTTAACAAATTCCGTACACGATCTGTTCTGTCGAAAATTAAAACGCACACAGATTGTGTTGTCTCGTGCAGATTTTGGCCGCAGTTTTCCAGGTGCGACACTATTTAATTATTTGCTGACGATGACAACTTAGTTGTCGAAATACGTATACAGAATACGAAAATTAATATATCAACCTTAAGTGATTAAGTTAATCAACCACAGGCTCCATCAAAATTACCTATACTGTTTACATTTGTCAAATTTAAATTCAATTTTTGTAACTCAATTGAATTGTAGATATTTATTTCGTATTACGTTGCTATCGTGATTAGATTATTTGTAGTAAACGTAATAATATGAATAACGATTTCTCTCTTGTTTTTTTACGGAAAAATATTCAAATTTTTGCTTTTAAATTTTCGTTAGATTACTTGTTTGGTAAATAAAATTTTTAATATACCAGAAAAGTTCTAATGCTCAATGCCTTTTGAAATTTTCTCAAAATATTTCCCAAGAACAAGATAGGTGTTGTGTAGAATGATTGACTTGGTGGATAGCCTTCTGTATGAACCACAACTCATAACAATTTATCCACCTTGCAAAACGTATGCGTCTGAATGCGGCAATGATTGATTAATCTGTGAAAATAGTATAAATAAAATAAAAATAAATTTTGTTCCCTCAACATGAATTATTGGACAAAACTTCCTGTTTTTAAATATGCTGAAAAAGAATAAGTAAACTACTTATTTGAAGATAGAAGAATAAGAAATTATTTTCATGACTGAAATGATCATTTTAAGCTTCAAATTGTAATCTGATGAAACTACCGTGCGACAAGTTTATACATTAATGTAATAATATGTATAATATTAGTTTACTCTAAAATTTATTCTTCAGTTAGATCTTTCATTTCATCGAATTAATATGGCTCCATGCAGCACAAATGTATTATAATAAATGTGAATGTTTTTATTCAACGAATTGTGGAGGTGTTGGATTCGTGGGGTCATATAGTTGCAATGTACATATACTGATTTTTCTAAGGCATTTGATAACATACACCATAGAATTGTTACATTCAAACTCAAAGTTTTCGCGCTCAGTGATTAACTGATTGCTTTCTTTAGATCGTCTTTGAGTAATAGACCTCTAGTCTGTTCTTTATTTCCTTTTATCTGGTGTTCCTCAGGCGTCTAATTTAGTACCTCTTTTATTTATAATCTTTATTACTAACCAAATTATATCAGATAATTTACTGTTTGCTGATAACATAAGAGTTTATCGCCCGATGTATACTTTGGAAGATTGTGAACAGTTTCGGCTAAAAATATTATATCCAACTGGTGCAAAACAAACCAACCTCTGAAGCCTAGTAAATGTAAAATGATCAATTTTGCTAGAAAATATATTACACTTCACTTGAATTATGAAGTTGATGTTACTCTTTTAACACGCACTGGGTATATAAGAGATTTGGGGGTATATTTTGATTTTCGATTTATTTTCTCATACATATAGATATTGGAAATATCGCTGAGCAGACACGGCAAAATCTAGATTTCATTATTCGTAATTGCAGATTATTTTTCAATATACGAGATTTGAAAACAATATATTATTCACAAGTAAGATCCCACTTTGAATGCCTATATTATTTTGTATTTGTATTATGAAGTGCAGAGGGAGGGAACTGGAAATGATCCAAAGATGTTTTGAAAAATCTTATAATTTCAAGTCGACTTATATCCACTTTGTAACTTTGACCGTGCTACATTATTGTCTCGTCTTGAGCCCCCCCCCTATGAGTCCCTTGACTCTTCCCTATCTTTTTCAACGAAATCTTATTAGCCTATGTTTTTCATAAAAGCTTCTTTATAATAATATTGATCCTTCCCCTATTTTCAGTTTGTTAAACTTTTCGACTCCACAATTTTTATCACATTTTCACATTTCATTTCCACGAACCAATATATTTCTTAAATTCTTTATAATTTTTATACATAATTTGTAATAATTTTAATTGTCTTGAATTGAACTGCCGATGACTATTTTAGTTTTAATTCCTTCAAGAAGACCATTGTTGATCATGTTTCTTGCTTTACAATTTAATTTAATATAAAGTAAATTATGTCTTTCCGAATACTTTATTATGACTTTCTCTTATTTTATTTTATTATTATTATAACCTTTTTATTTCTTTGTTCTTTTTGTTTTAGTTGTGTTAATTAAATAATCCGTATTGCATTTTCTTGTTTATTATTTGAATTATTATCTTGATTTCTATTATTTCTTGTATGACTCACGTATATTATCTTATTCCTATTTTTGTCCTGAACATTAGAATGTTGTATGTTTTGTTGAGGAAATATACATGTATATTATTTATTAACGTCTTCTACAGTGGTGAATCTTCTTATAGAGTGTAGAAATATTAATTATTTAATAATTCTATTTAATACAAGTACAATAGTTAAAATATTTTAGTTTTCTTTTATCCCCTTACATTAAATTTTATTTATTTACAAGATAATAATCTTTTGGGCATTCCTTTAAAATTTCTAAGCAAATTATAGATGGTAAATGTTTACGAGTGATAATGTGGATACGATAAAAATCTGAATTACAAGTATTTAAAAGAGTTTTTCCTTTTATCGTTTCATTTTTAATCTTTTTTTAAACGTGATAGGGCTGCCGTGTAGAATACACGAAACGTAAATGATACACGGCACAATTTGCCATCTACGCGGCGGCGTATTTAACTTGAATGTATTTAAAAAAAATTAAAATGCTCTTTTTCGATTTTCTTTGCACTGTACGTTCTTAAAATACTTTACTTGGTGTATAAACTAATTTGAAACTTTCAAAACATGGCAGAATTCCTACTTACGTTAAACATTCTTAAACAACTTTAATTCAACAGTTTCTTTAATTCTTTTTCAAGTATGTATCAAACGTGGATGCGATTTAATTTAAAACTAATTTATTTGTTGAATAAAGCGATGAATTTACAATAAGAGCATGTAACATCACATTTAAATGTATCTTTACGATTTACAATTGAAATTTTGCTTCTTCTTTTGTTTTCAAGTATTTTTCGAATAAAACGAAAATAACATTAAAAATGGTTTATTTGTTCAACTGCGTTGCTGCCAAAATAATGACGAAAACAATGCTTAAAATATAAATAAATTTATATAAATACAATTTAAAAAAAAGTAAAATGTTTAATTTTTAAAATAAAACCGTAATGATAATATTTTTTTAATTGTTTGACAGTATAGTATCAAGACAAATCCAATTATAATAAATACGAACATATAATGACAAAGAAATAAAAATAAAGATTAAAGAAAGAAGAGAAACTAAGAATAATACAATACTACATACGTCAAAAAATATGACAATTATTAGTTGAGAGTTGCACAAAACGTTCGTCTTCACTGTTGGAAGGTTAAAGGTTGCAGAGCGAAAGGCGCGGAGAGTAACGTGAAAATCTGTGCTTGGTAAAAATTCAAGCCAATCAATGTATACCATGTAACATATTAGTTTCCACAGGAAATGTGCCGCTATGGTTTTCCCTGCGAAATGTGAGTGAATACTATTTTCAAGAGTGCATTATAATCATATCTTCTGGGAGGGTAGCTACTCACAATTTCAATTTTGAACGATAAAATATTTTAAGAAATAATGCTGGATTTGCCGATGCAAATTTTAACTTGTACAGCACGAAGGAAAAGTGACGCGTGTTTAATTATATTTTTAAAATGTTTGGTAGCTTGTAAAATGAATTGTGGTGTGGATACAGGCAAAGACATTTATTGGACATATTGGATAAAAATAAGATTGGAGTCAAACAGTAGACCAGGATCTTTAATTAATGAAAAATGGCAAAAGAATCTTTACTACATCAATATTCGCACCCTGTCTACATATTTCGCAAATTTATCCCACCAAAATTGCGAAACTTTTTCTGTGTGAGTATTACTGAGAATCCAGGTGACACTGCCATTAAAAATTTGCTGATGATGACAACTTAGTTGTCGAAATACTTATACAAAGTACGAACACTGATATGGCAAGAGGTTTTGCCTATTTTGATTAATCCAATTAATCACAATCTCGAACAATATTTTCCCTCAATTTTTTAATGATAAGTGTTGGCAGCAAAATGTTCAGCACGCATGAAATAAATAAAACACCTGATTTTTATTTTTAATTTTCATGCCTCATGGACATCATAATTAGTTCATCTTGGCTTTCGCGTCTTCGTCAATACTCCACCCAGGTACCAAACTTGACGAAGAAACGGTGCCAGTCTGGAAGCTAAGATAGAGAAAGTATAGACAACAACCGGGAAAATCTACGAGTCAGATTATCATAATTAGTTTACTTGCTTGAATTTCGTTATACATTTCCTAGAATGAGACAAATTCTGTTAGAAAACATTCAATCCCTTCTCGAATATACACTGCCGTCCAAAAGTTTAATCGCATTACTTAAAACTATGAATTTACTATCAAAAACCATAGATAAAAGTTTTACATAACAATTTTATTTAAATACATAATTTTGAAAAGAATTACAGTTTCTTGGAAATATAACGATACAGATCATAAGTAGATGGAGTCCATAATTCCCATATTGTTTTGAATAGATATTGTTCGATTTATGATCGGGATTTTATGGGTATTATTATTAATAATACTTATAAAATTATTTATTAATTGTTACCTGTATATTAGGATATGTTTTAGCATTTGACTTATATTCATCTCATTTATTTTTAGTTCATTATCATTAGTTCAGCGAAGGTATTGTAAATTTGTATTTAATTCTGTGTTATTTATTGAGAAATGACAAACAGAAAGCAGTTTTAGATCCTGAGAAAAGGTCGCCGATCATATCTATGCATGAAATGGAACTTTTCGAAAAAAAATTGCGCGTCGATTAAAAATATCACAATAAACATTTACAAGAGTGAAAGAAACTGCACAACTTTGCGATCGTACGATCAAAAATAATAACAGATAGTGGAGAAAGGGACATTAGAGTGCTATGTTTAAGTAATCGCTGACTTATGGCTCCAGATATGGCCGCGAAATTTAATGTTCACCATGGCAAAACAATTGGCGTAACAACAATTAAACAGGGTTTAGCAGATAGTGGACTGTAAGGCTGAGTAGCTGTAAAAAACACATCTTTTCTTCCAACATAAGCGAAGAAGACTTTCTTCTGAACCTGTTCATAAAATTCGGACAAATGAACGTTATCATTAAGGCAAAAGGTAAAAGTTATTTTGATGAAAGTAAAATATAATTTATATTAGAACTTAAATATTTCTATATTTTATGATCAAATTTTATTAATACATGTAGTTCTTGTTCTGCGAATAGATTTTTTAGTAAAACTGAAGCATCTATTTGATTTCAACTCTATAATTCTGTACTTTTATCTCGTGCGTTTAAATTTATGGACGGCAGTGTATGTATACAAATCGGGGAAATGATTTTCTTTAAAATAACTTACTTTTTGAATACAATTACAAATTAAGTGTTTTTGGTTTTCAAATATGTCTCTAATAATATAATGAACGAACGTTTTTTTTTCTAAACAGATGGAGCCTGTGGTTGATTAACTTAATCACCGAAGGTTGATATATAACCCCTTTCGACAATAACGCACACTCTGTGTGCGTTTTGGATTTCAACGGTACAGATCGCGTACGGAATTTGTTTTCGTACGGGTACTTTGCCCTAGTTTTCCAGGTGCCACACCGTTTAATTATCTGCTGATGATGACAACTTAGTTGTCGAAATACGTATACAGAATACGAAAATTAAGGCGGAAAGGGGTTATATATCAACCTTCAGTGATTAAGAGAATTATCTAATTTAAGTGAGTTGTTTTTTTCTTTTGATCTGAGTGTTTTCTAAGCGATATCCCTGTAGGAATTTTCCATAATGTATATACTTTGCTAGATCGTTGAAATTATTTAAAAATTTCAGTTCATATTGTAGTTACAAACAGTTTTCGTTTGGAGGTTTATTTCAATTATTTTTCCAAATAATCCCTAAATGCCAAAAAGATTACGTTTAAAATAATTTGCTCACTAGATAAAATTATTCCAAATTTATAATAAATTTGAACTTCCCAATCGTACTTAAACAATACATAATCTATTTACTAGAAGTGAAGTGGTTATTCCTTAGGTTATTTTGAGATTTTTGTCTTTGGATGATTTTTGGAAGGACACTTTCGAAAATACAGGACATTAAAGGTTTGGATATTTTTGAAATTATTAATGCAACCTAAGTAAAACTATGAATAAACATTTGATTTAAAAATATAGGAAATGCCCAGAAATTAATTTTTATATTTTTGGCAAAATTCCTATGAGAAAAGAACGATGACACCATTACTTTAAACTGTAGACTTCATACTTTCTTGATTAAGATTGGATGTATCTATCTTAGTTGGTGGTAATTATTTCCAGTAGTTTTTGTAGATTAAGAATCTTCACATGTAATACTAAGTAATAAAGTATTATTTCTTTAAAATATTTATCGTCCTGCATTTTTAAAACAAATGGTATTTCCGAAAATCATTCGAGGACATAAAAATCTTAAAATAGCCCAAGGAATAACCTCCTGAATTTTTGTCTGTGTATTTAAACATTTTGTATTTAGTTTCTTGTTTTCTACTTTCGTTTTTGATATTTTTCATATGTAAATAATCTAACAGTAATTTGATCGACAGGATAATTTGAATATTTCTCTTACGACAGAATATCTAACTTAAATATAATTAATATTTTCAATGTATGGTAGAGTTTTTACATTAAACATTATCAAACAATATTCTTTCGACGGTTTCTTTTTTCAAATCTGTCTCAATTGATAAATAAAAATTTTAAATTTACAATAAAGACGTAATGTAAAGGTGCTTAAGTGATTTTTTGTATTCAATATCTTTTAAATAAAAAGCGTTGTTGTGTCAAATTTTCTGGCTTTAGTTCCAATAAATTGTGGGGTTAGAGCAAAACAAATTAGGGAATATCCAGTAGAGTAATTTGAATGTTTGAAATAATTATGATTGATTGCTCTGGTAAATTATCTCATTATTTCTCGTCTCTTGTGCTGTAGTTACATTGTTGAATATGTTAAAAGTCAAGTATCTGTAACTATTACTGATAAAATAAATAATTGCGACCACTAACTTAAGTCAATTTTGATAAAATTGGATTTGGGACAGTTCTGCTCAAACCTCACGATAAGTACATCCATCGATTTCGCATTAATCATAAACCATATTTCTAATACCTAATGGAGGATGCCAATGAGGAACAATATCCTCATTAGCTTACAATACGATGGTTGGAGGTAATTTTCTAGTTTTCTTTTTAAATAGAAATACTAGACTGCTTGTTCTGCAGTTTCTGAAAATAATTTTCAATTTAAATCTCTATTTCTATTTTTTCTTTAACTTGGAAGACCGCAAAGATTATTTATATTTAAAAAAAGGCAATTCGTTTTATTTTTCAACTACCGGCATGTAACAATATTATCTAATTTTTGCCAATCAGTTCCATATATAAGTGTAAACCTATAAAAATACTCTATAACTTTGTTAATTTAAAACGTTTGTGTTTTTGTAAATTGACAGTTTTCAACAGAAGAAAAATGTGCGTACTTATAAATATTAATTTAAAAAAATTTAATATTAAAATAGTCTACCAATTAATTATATATAAAGTCGATGTACCGAAGATTAAAGAAAAAAAAAGAAAAATAACTTGAGAATGAGGTTGTGTTTTATTATCCCTAATGGCTGAAAATCCAAGCACAAAAGAAGAAAATATCCAAGATTTTTTAACAGTTTTTCATGTTTCAATATTTCGTAACATTAAATCTCTTATCTCGTTCCCACAGTCGTTTTGCTATCACTAATTTAGCTACTTTTTTATAATTTGTTAATGAAGTTGCAAGTGATCGAGATTTTTCGAAGACCCTCAACTCTATGAGTCACCAAATTTTGTTGAGGCATCTAGAGTTTTTTAGATTTGCTCTTACCCTGGTGGAACTGATATTTTCGTATCTTAGCAATAGAAATAACTATGTTTCTGTAATGGTTACAGAATCTTCGATTTTCGTTCAGTTTTTGGTGTATTGCAAGACTAAACCTAATAGGTCCATTGCTTTTCGTTTATTAGTTAACGATCTGTTGCTTACGCTGCTGACATTAGGTTATCAACCTGTATATCTAGCTACTTATATTGATTTCCAATAAGTTATAAATGTTTTGGTTTGTTGGTCGCACCTTAATAGATTACATTTAATTTTTGGTTTGTTTTGAGATGCTACCAAAAAATAAATCAGTTTATTTACTATATTTCTACTTACGGAGGATCATGTTTCCAACTTTGCTGTTGGTGTCAAAGACCGTAATATTATTTTGCCACTAATTTGTCGTTTAACAATCATATTGAATATTTTCAAACGAGTCTCTGAGTTGTTGAGATTTATAGTTAGCACCATGCAGTATTTTATTAGCATACTTATTTTGAAGAATGCATTTGACTAACTATAAGAACAGTATTTGAGATGGAAAATTCTTGTTTGCAAATGTAAACGATTGTTTCTGCTTGTTGTCCAGAGTAAATTTCATGGTACTACGATTGGCTAGCATTTTACGAAGTTAGTCTAATCATCAATACATTAGTGCAAACACCATCGTAGCATATTGTGAAAACAGTGAAATGCATTATAGTTAATGTTTTCATTGGCGGACTAAACGTACAGGATTTGATTTAATTATTTTTTTTTCTAGTTTTTTTTTAGATGTTATTTAATATTTTTAATGTTAAATATGACTTCTAATTTCATTTCTTTCTTGAATTTATTATTTTAAATTACTAGCGTGCTTTATGTATAAGTATGAATTGTATTTATGTTTGACAATATTCATTTATTTTTTTAATTTATTTCAGCCAAAGAATAATGCGAAACTTTTTCAGAATATTTAACTCAACTGTACTTAGAAAATTCTAAGTGAAACTTTTCTCGATTTTCTTTTGCCTTGTATTTCATCTTAACTGTATAATTTCTTCTGCCCATGTTCTTCCTTTTTTCATAAAATTTTCCCTATTTCATCACTTAATTTCTAATTTTCTATTTCTTCTATCTTTTTGCTCTTCCCGTATTTTATTTTCTATTCTTTGTAAATAATGTCGCCATCCTAATTCTCACTTTTTTTTATAAAATATAAAGTTGGTTTTATATTTAATTTTCCCTATTTGGAAATTAAAGTAATTTGATTCTTTCAATAGTTAAACATTCTTTAGGCAGTTAATTTTACTTCCTCTTCCGAACATATCTTAAATGTGAGAGCGATTCCGTTTAACGAAACAATTGAAAGTTTATAACTAAATACAATTTAATAAGAATACAATACAGTCAGTCACAAAAGTTTTCATGCATCCCGTGAATGTTGAATATCATTAAATATGAACATTTGGCTTTGATGAAGCATATCCGCTTCCATTTAACAACGCCAAAAAATTCTAAAAATCTCTAATAAAAATATGAAAAGTTTCTCTAAAAAAAGAAGGTGACTGGTTTTCAATTTGTTCAACAAATAGATTTTTTGCCATTATTATATATAAACTTACAGATGACCCAATTGGGCAATAAGCTATCTCTAAACATACAGTCAGTAATAAAAGTGTTCGTTGCTATGATAAAACATATTTACTTCCATTTAACGATGGTAAAATTCTAAAAATCTCTAATAACAATATGATAACTGCTATTATTTACAATAACAAAAGAACTTAATAAATATTCTAACATCGAATGTCATAAAAGTTTTCGTACACTTTTTTTTTAGAGCTAATTCGGTAAATCTTTTTCATAGTATCATTTATATGTGAAAAATAAGCATTCGATGCTTTCACAAAGATGATTCGTAAAAGCAAAACACATGTGTGGTAATATGGGCGAGTTAACAATACTACAAAGAAAAAAAAACCCTTAGGTCAGAGAGAGAAAAATATTCAAAATATTCTTATCTGTTGAAATTGTACCGAGAAATAGACGTCCAAAGATTCTAAATCAGCACGATCAGAGAACTGTTACAAGTATAATGAGTTAAATTTATGAAGTATAGCCGTACAAATGGAATTTGATACTGGAAAGAAAGCACGTTAAGAAAACGTAAAAAGAATTTGAAGAAAAGCCATGTATAACAGAAGAGTAGCATGTGAAAAACCCTTCATTAGCAATGTTAATACTTATCTATTTACATATATGCTCTATGCTTTACAATAGTTAGATCGCCAGATCTAATAGCACCAGACTTCTTCCTTTGAGGTTTTTTAAAATCTCGCGTATACCACAACAAACCACGAACCTTGCAAGTCTTGAAAGCTAACATTGGAGAAGAAATCGCCAATTAGAAGCCAGATGTTTTGCGAGCAACAATTCAAAATTTCGTAAAACGAGCGCAATTATACATCAACTCGGGAGGTGACCATTTGAGCGATATAATTTTTTCCAATTAATGTTAACAATTTTACGCTTTCAAATAAACATTTTATGAAAACAGTCCTTTTTTTCATTTATAACAAAATGGCGGCCAGGTCAAATTATTAGTTATTAACGATGCTTAATCAACGGTCTCTTAGGAGAGGTTTTACTAATTCGTTGTGAATTTATGGCTTACAATAGGGAAATAAATTATAAAAGTGACGTGTACGAAAAATTTTGTGATATTCGATTTAACAAATTCTTTTGGGGATGTAAATAATAACAGTTTTCATATTATTTTGGTGTTTCTTTGGTTTTTAGAGCTTTTTAAGCTTTATAAATGGAAGTAAATATGTTTTATCATAACCAGATGTTCACATTTGATGATACTTAACATCCACGTGGTGTACGAAAACTATTGTAATTAACTGCATGTAGATACTTTCAAACAATTTATATTTAGTGTCTTATTTTCTCTTTTCATTTTCAAATATTTCGCATCGAAAACTTGAATTAACTTAAGGAATAATTTAAAACTTTCTGAATAAAATACCTGACTTGTGTGCTTGAAAAACTTACTGCTTTTCCTGACTCAATTCGAAAGTTTCAAGCCTCTATGGAATACCTATCTGAAACATGCCTACGCATCTTGCAACTAATGACTTCCTGGATATATTTTGATATATTTTTTAAATATTTTGCTAGTGCGCATACAATTTTGTATAAAACTATTTACTCGGCGAATAAAATAATTTGTTCGCAAATTTACAATGTAGATGTAATATAAAATCAATTACTTTTGTTGTTCGAAATGTTATAAATTCATTAATTCGATATAAATTTTATTCCATATTTAAATTTCTATGAAAAAAATAATATTAAGTATTTGAAGTAGCAATGTATATATGACACTTTTACAGCATTTCGAAAATTTATACTGTGAACATTTCAAGAAGAAAATGGAGAAAATATTCATCGAAAGGGATATAATATTAAAGAGTTTCTGGCTAGACAAAATCTGAACAATTAATGTGCTTGTAGCTGTTTGCTGCAGTTGTATTTGTTGATTATTATCGTTGCTTATTGGAATTTGTGCTTGTTTAGTATATTTACTTCATTCTTTATCCTTACTTATTATTATGTACTTTAACTATTCAATTTTGGTAGTATTTCGAAAATTTTCACATATGATTACTGTTAAGTAATGAGTGTTTTAACATCAGAAATAAATTTTAATGGAAACTGTGGTTGATTTTAATACAACTCCTTTCCACAATAATTTTCGTATTTTGTCTACGTATTTCGACAACTAGGTTGTCATCATCAGCAGATAATTAATCACAGTGCCGCACCTGGATGCACGGCAAAATCCGCACAAAGACAAAATCAAAACTGATATTTCCGAAAGGAAACCAATGTTACGAGAGTAGCTGTTTCTATTTCGGGAACTGGCAACACTGTTGGTGTTGCCCCTGATCTGATGACTGCATCGTGAAGTTTGTCATTTTTGACAATATATTTACCTTGACAGTTTTATTATCCGGTTATTAATTCTATTGTTGAGAGTAACTTGAAAATTTTATGTCAGTGAAAAAATGGAATTAATTCGCGAACATTTTCGTGCAATTATTTTTCATAACATCCGGCGTGGATTATCCCAACAAAAATGCATCGACGAGCTGAATTCTTTATATGGTGATGAAGCACCATCGAAAACTACAGTATATCGTTGGTATAGTGAATTCAAACTTGGACAGCGTCCTTTGGACAATGAAGGTTGTCTCACAAATGTTGTGTCGGAAAACATTAATACAATGTCTGAATTGATAATGCAAGACCGTCATGTGACATACTGTGAGATCGAGGCATCTAGGTATTAGTAACACCAGCGTGCATAAGATCCTGCATGAACATTTTGCCGTTAAGAAGCTATGTTCGCGTTGGGTACCACATAATTTGACATCCATTCAAAAATTGATTGCTGCCAAGAAATGCACAAAAAAGACAATGGCGGTGCTTCAAAGAACATTTATAAAGCCATCACAGGTGATGAATCTTGGATCTATACGTATGAGGCCGACAGTAAACAGCGGTCGACTGTGTGAGTATTCCAAGATGAGCCAAAACCAACAAACGTTGTTCGCGTTCGAAGCACATAAAACAAATGGTCGCCTGTTTTTACGGAAAAACCGGTCACTTTGCAACCGCGCCTTTAGAGAGTTGTAGAAAGGTCAATTACGAATGGTATACAACTATTTGTCTCCGAAAAGTTTTTGAAGGAATATGGAAAACAAACCGAAAACAATAGATCATTCTTCACCATGACAATGCGAACTCAAGTCGGTTCAAACGATTGAATATTTGACTGGGCAAATCATTGAATTGATGAGCCGTACAGCCCTGATCTAACACGTTGTGAATTCTTTCTATTCCCACACGTGAAGAATAAACTTCGTGGTCAACGGTTTTCTACGCCAGAAGGGGAAGTTGGGGCATTCAAAACTCATATTTTGGAGATACCGCCTTCACAGCGGCAGCAATGCTTTTCGGATTGGTTTAAACGAATGTAAAAGTGCATTGATTTTCAAGGAGAATATTTTGAAAAGCAATAAAACTATTTTCGATAATAAATAATTTTCTTTTGTTTGTTATTCCCGAAATATAAACGGCTACCTTCATACTAGATTTATCACGGCGGATTCAAAAGATGGACTGGTCCATTGGAAATAATAGATTCAGCAATCTTCTCCTTTAGTATATGGTTTAATTGGCAGTATGAGAAATGGCACCGTCTTGTTGAAACCACGTGTCGCCTAAGACGAGAGGTTACAATTCAGGCCAAAAATATTCAGTCAATAGTAACAGTAGTTAACAGCATTGTTGAAAAAAAAGTAATGTCCAACGACTCTCCCAGCATCGACGTATATGAAATGCACATCAGTCGATCTAAATGGATGGGATGCTTCTTCATGCATTACTTCTGATTTGGAGATTTTCAGACAAGATAAAGCAGTATTGTTTATTCACAAAATCATTAAGTGGCTATATTGCAGAACATGATTTTTTAATGAAATTCAGGATCATTTTCAAGTTTCTTTAAAGCATAAATATTGAATCTGAGACGCAACAAATGATAGTTTGATTTGGGCTCTTGATTTAGAGCAATTTTGTAAGTAAGTAGGTGAAGATTTAGTCGTAAAATTCGCTACAAACTCACGCTGGAAATGCATAATCCCTGATCATCAAGGAATTGACACTTGAATTTCACGAATACTCGAATATTCTCTTCGTTCCTTGCACTTCCTTGTCTTAATGGAATGGGAACGTTATAAGTTGAATATGTTGACAAGACGTTCAACTGTTCTCCGATTTGTACCATTACAAGGACCGACAAGTTAAGTTAAAGTACAATGCGTGTAAAGTAGCTGCGACTGAAAGTGAATTTTGATAAAACATCTGGACAATTTGCAAACGTTGTTGGAACGTGTATCATTCCATGTTGAAATGGCAGACACAGCCAAACACGAATGTTAAAAAACAGACTCAGTAGGGTCAACTTACTAATGTGTTGTTCCTAATAGAAAATCACTAATAAATGCACATTATTTGCTGGTGATACGATATTTATTTGTTCAGCCAACAGATCTTTAAGTGATAAAGAGGGAAAAATTTCGAATAACACACGTACATATATCTCTTTTTATGTACATTATATAGGACACATATTTTACAAAATTATTATGGCTTAAATCAATCTTTAATATAAAATATCAAAAGACAATGTAACTTTGAAAATTTTAAGTTTAAATTTAGTATTTGTGTTGCTTATTAAATGTTAGAACTTGATAACAATTATAAAGGGTTTTCCAATAAGGACTTGACAACTTTTTTTCAAAATAAAATGCAGACCATTCGAGTTATTTCAAAAACTTTATTATCGGGTTGAAGTACAATCAAAACATTTATGTATGGAACTCGACTTCGTTCATATGGCCGCCGCGGGCACGTTTGCAGCGATCGATTCGTTGGACCCAATTTTCGATGACTCGGCCACACAATTCGGCCGAAACGGCTTCTATTTCGCGTTCAATGTTGGCTCTGAGCTCCTCCAACGTTGTCGGCTTGTTGACATAGACGAATGACTTGACGTAGCCCCAAAGAAAAAAGTCTAGAGACGTTAAATCGCACGAACGAGGCGGCCAATCGACTGGTCCATTTCTTGAGATAACACGCTCATCAAACTTACTCTTCAATAAATCGATTGTAACGTGTGCGGGTGGCTTGTGGCACTGTCCTGCTGAAACCACATGTTGTCCAAGTCCATATCTTCCAATTCGGGCCAAAAATAATCGGTAATCATGGCGCGATAACGATTACCATTCACAGTAACGTGACGATCATTATCGTCGACGAAAAAATATGGCCCTATGACGCCGCCGGCATGCAAACCGCACCAAACAGTTATTTTTTGTGGATGAAGTGGTGTTTCATGAAGCACATGTGGATTTTCACCCGACCAATAACGCATATTTTGCTTATTGACGAACCCATTGAGCCAAAAATGAGCTTCGTCACTGAAAATGATTTTGCGATGAAATTGATCATCTTGGCGCATCTTTTCCAGAGCTTTTCCAGCTGGATCTTGTATGGGTGTAAACCAAGATCCTTACGCAAAATTCGCCATAAAGTGGTCTGGGCGATGCCCAACTCTTGAGAACGCCGTGGAATTGACTGATTTGGATCATTTGCTACGGACGCTTCAACGGCAGCGATATTTTCGACACTTCGACCAACCCGTTGTCTCACTGGCACGGCAACATCACACAACAAATATGTAGACTCAAATTTTTGCACTAAACTTGTTACTGCCTGTCTACTAGGGCAAGAATTACGACCGAAAATCGGAGTTAACGCTCTAAATTTCTGTAGTAAATTTTTATAATTTGCATTGACAAAAGAATTAGTCAATTAAAATATGTAATAGTAAAATGTATCGTAGCTTACAAAAAATAAATAATTTGAAAAGGGCAATCCTCGCTCTCCTTCCACCCCCCAAGACGTGGGTGAAACTGAGCGTTTTATTATCCTATTCATCGAAATATCCAGGCATGAAAGACTAAAGTTTATAGTTAGAATAAAGCAACCAATATATTAAAAAAGAAAACAATAATTTGTAATCAAAACTGTAATTCCTAAATTTTGCTTTCATTAGCTTTTAAGTAAAATCGATATGTTTTTTTAATTCAATTTTCCCGACTTTTATTGTCTGTTTGTTTAAGAACTTTATCAAATCATATAGCTGCTATGCATTCGAATCAGTCTATCGCAGTCTATTAATTCCATAGAGGACACCTGCATTATATTTTTCTACAAATGCAATTAACATTACACATATGGATGGTATGTGATAAAACCGTAAAATTCAATAGCGAAGTAAATATAAAATATCTCTCAAATTCTACATTTATACATTCTTTACTGATGGATTAAAAGCAATATTATCATTTCAATATTATATGAAATTTAATGACCATATAAATCTTTTTTTTTAGTAAGTATTATCTTCGAAGTTGAAAATAATAAAAATTATTGTTTGTTAATTTCTATAGTTAATACGTGTTGTGTGTTGTTGGAATTTTTAAGCAATTTGGCAATTGAGGAGGACATGATATGGACATATAATTAAAAAGATATATTTAACGTACAAATTAATTGGACATCTTCACACATCAATCTACTCTAAATATGTGATGCATACATATAAATTTTTCTTCAAAATGTTCCATGTATATGTAGAAATACGTCTGGGATAGTTATTTATATTACTTCATCGAATTTGATCAGTTATATCTTATTTAAACGCAAAAAATTAGGACATATAATTTTAGATCAAGATTTGAGGTCAGATTTATTTTTTCGTGTTAAAAAACAATGTATAAACTCGCACGAGCTCACCTACTAATTAGTGTTGAATTCAGAATTTAGTTTTACTGAAATCGGTTCTTTGTCCTACACGTTGTGGTATTCAAAGAATATTCATAGTTGTATTGAAAGGTATTCTCCCAAAAAATCCTATAAAGATGGTGTAGATAAAATCATCCACTTTTTCGCGTTAACCTTCTGTCAACACCTGTGAGCAATCTACTAAAATGCATATGATGGTACCAATTTGCTCACTAGTTAAGGACAGATGGGCGGCATGTGTGATTTAAAGCTATTGATGTTCTCAAGAAGCTTGTTTCGACTTTGTGGAATTTTATGATTATACATACATAGATGTATACATAATCTCTTCTCTTCTATTTTGTAATGTAAAGGTATTTTTATGTCTTCCGATATTAGGCACATATTTCGGTTGGCTTCCAACACATTTTGTATAGAAGTCGATTTCACTACGTCATGTTCTTCTATTTATTCTCAAGCATCTTAGTCAACCCTATTTTTCATATCCGCTTCGTCTTTCTTCAATTATCCATTCTCCTCTATTGACATTAATAATCAATTGACCGCTTTCGTTCAACTTTTAGTATTAAAAAACATGAACTCTGATTTTTATTTAAGTTTTAATACAATTGGGGTCTTTAATGCAAAGGGTGCTACAAAAATTTTAGAATACAGCGCACTATTTATTGTTTCATCCTGTGACAAGTACAAGTTAGGTCTAGGTTAAGACTTGTGCAAGTCTACACAGTAGCACACTGCTTGTTTTCTTTGAGTTAAACTTGTTCAAAAATGGAGTTCCGGATAGATTAACGTTGTAGATCAATTGATTAATACTATAAAAGAAATGCCTCTTGCGCTATTGATGATTGTTCACAGTATATAACCATGTTTAGGTGGTATAAAGAGTTGTAGAGAGGACATTTCGACTTTGAAGATGTTCTGAACTGAAAAAGGTTTGATCCGTTTGCGTATTAAATGTCTTAATCGACGAGCAAAAGACATGACGCGTGTCATGTTGACGTGAGATACTAAAAGAGTTTAAAATGTTATGTTAACAATATCTTGAAAAGTGACGAAATCTGGTTTTACTTCTACGAAATGTTAACTGTGTTAAAGGTTGGGGGGCGCGTGGTACTGGAAACTTAAAAGAGTGGTAAACGAGGAGTTTCGTTTCCAGAGTTTGTTGAAGCATTCAAAAACATTAGCCCTTGATCGAGACCAGGTACTTATTTTTATTCACCGTAACAACGCCCCGGCCTATCACTCCAATATCTGTACCAAGTTTTTGTAAATAACTAGTCTGATCGTTGTGGAACATCTATCCTGTAGTCTAGATTTCCCTTTATGCGACTTGGGCTGTTTTCCCAAGTGAAGAATAGGTCGAAAAGGAAGAAGGGTTTTAACGATGAGCACCTTCTCGGGGCGTGGAATAACGAGTGCCACAGCTTTTAGATAATACGTGGAAGAGTTGGTTTGAAACGATTAAAGATTTTGAAAATTTAAGTTCTATTGATATCACTTCATGTCATTTTGTGTAATTAAAATACTATGGCAGATATCCAATAACCGTATATGGATTTTTATGTCTCAAGCAAGTATGGTTTTATGAAAATAAACTCAGTTATTTCATTCAGTCCACAATATTTAAAAAACGATTTCTTTATTTTTTTCATTAACTCCAATGTATTCGCCTAAGCAATCAATACGTTGATCTCGTTTGTATATTAATTGATATGATCAGCAAAGCGGACGTAAAAAAACAAATCATGAAAAAGAAAAACGAAAGATCTAAGACAGAAGCTTGGGGTAGATTTATATTAATTTAAAAACTCTTTTTTAAAATCGTATATGGATTACTCTCTGATATTCGAGGGTCCCCATTCTTTATTTTTAAATTAGTCATGGAACAGTACTCGTATTTAATTCACAAGCAAACATTGGTATTTGCTTAATTTTTGTTAATTTTTTTAATGAATGTAACCTAGTTTTAGCATATTTACATTTTATAGCTCGGATTTTCGATGTTTCTTAGTATTGGTGTTATTTTTTAAGACTGTCATCATGTGGAGCAGGGAGCTTTTGTATAACTGATGATTACCTATTTGGTGATCAGGAGTATTTTAGTTTGGATGTACTTTTAGTTTGCACTTGTTTTATTTGCTTTGTGTCCTATAAACCGTTATTATTATTATTATTATTATGACGTAGATTTCATTCGCTTCTTCAGTCTAATGCGGGGAAACGTTTCACTCAACTCCATATATCTCTGAGTTCGAGCTCGGATTGTACTCGGCTGATACTGAGGTGCTAACAAATTTCCTGAGTTTGTGTAATGTCTGGTCTATTGTGTGTTGCTGCATAATCTGTGAAAATATTTATTATTATTTACATAAGTGGATTGGAAATAATATGCAATATTTAATAAACTAGATAGTATATGGATTCTATTTTATTTATTCGTATTCTTATATTCTTTCTGTATTTAGTGCACAGAAGTTTAGATGTTTAATAATTATTTGATAATCAGAAGTGTTTATACTGAAATGAGAATTAAAAAAAACATAGTATTTCGGGTATTCATGTGATATTTTACATTACATGAATATTATGGGAAAAAATAACCCACTAAAATTGTAATGTCCCTTAATTAAAATATATGATAATATTTGCATCGCATTTCAATAGATGTTTGTTGATGTAGTGCCTTTCTTAAAGAATGGAAGTAGAAAAAGTTCTATGATAACGTGTGAAAAATAGTTTACCGCTTGTTACTCGCCAAACAGTAATTCCGCATTGTTAAATGCGAGCGTAAAATGAACATGAAAGTCGTGACAGGTTATTGTTATATAAGTTTTTCAATTACCTCTTCGCAAGTGCATTTCATACTGTTAAAATATGAAAGCGTAGGCCGTTTGAACTTGTTGAAAATTACAATTAAAATTCTAAGGTGGCGAAAATTTCTAGGGAAAAAAAGGTGTTTATTGTGGTTTCTAATGTGGTAGTGCATTTTTACTAGAGGTTTAAAAATCATTGGAAAACTTCATACGAAAATACCAATAAAAAATAACTTTTGATTTAGCGTAATTTTTTAAGAATATCACTCGAAAAGCTATGTGTAACTTGGATAAAAATGTGTTGAATATCGATATTTTTGCGTTAATAAGACACCAGGATTGAACAAGCATAAGAAAAGAAAACATGGTTATATTAGTGTAAAACCCCAACTACATGATGAACATCATCCAGTGTCTCAACCGCCAATTAACAAAGAAACTGAAGAGAGTCAAAGTAGTGGTGACAATCGATTCTGACTTCATTACATATACATCACACGAGACACATTTATTTACTCAGTTTGAATTGAATGACTTGGTCCGGGATTTGAGTCTATCAAAATTACAAGTAGAACTTCTGGAGTTGCGACTATAGCGATGGAATCTTTTAGCTTAAGAAACACGATTTAATATTTTTCTTAACAGACGTAAAAGTCTTGTTGATTTCTATAGTATAGTCGACAATTTGGTAACTACAATGATATTTTTAAACTCGTTCAAGTTCTCGGGGCAAATCATAACTCCAGTTCATGGAAATTATTCATAGATTCATCGAAGGCTAGTCCGAATGCAGTTTTGTTACTGGAAACATTTACCATCATTCCAAACAGTATGACCTATCGAACTGTTTCTATGAAGGATAATTTTGTTAGGGAAAAGTATGTAGGTTATTCTTGGAATACTTCTGTGGATTTTAAAGTTATTGCAATTGTTTTATTATGTCTTTGGAATAGTCAAAATAGGGAAAATCATTACATTAAGCAGAGGTGACCATTATGACAGAAATTTATACCAGGAAAAGACATTGTATGACATCAGGCTTTAATGTAAGTTAAACTAGGACTCACGAAAAAGTGATGGCTTTAAATAATAACAATAAAAAAGAAGAACTATAAGAAGGTATTTTTGTTGAACCTCAGATACGAAAAGTAGTAAGTAATAGAAAATTTGAAACAAAATTAACAGCTCGGTAAAAACTGCGTGGATGCTCATGGTATAAGTTTTTATTAGTTTTGTGGGACATGAAGAAGCAGAAAATTACAAAAACTTTGATAATGGACATGACACAAGCATTTCGCGGCGTTAGCTGCAATATGTCCCTTAAAATGTAGATTCTACATTCTCATGTAGACTTTTGTATGTAAAATATAAGGGATGTGATGAGTAGGGTGGGAGCTTCCGTCAAGACATTTTGGAAATAGAAAAACGGTATTAGTGCAAATAGAATCCTGTAATGTTACCTGACATTAAGAAAGGAGGTTGTGTATGATATTTATCAGACTGCAATATTTCGTCACGTTTTTTATTATAAGAATTTGAAACATACATGAAAGTATGTTCAAAAGAGAAAAAATTTTTCAATAAAATTTGAGCTAACTTGAGCATCTACTTTTTATTAAAATAAATACTTCAATGTGTTTTATAGAAATTATGGAAAAAAACACGCATACGTCACTCGACGGCAAAACCAAAATTTGTTGGATAGTGTATTTAAATTCAACACTTTTCCAAGTGATATCTAAAAGAAATTTTCCGATGATACTAGCTTCGACGAAGTTCACTAATTTGTTTTATATTATGATACTTCGAGAGAGATGGAATTATTCGAAGAAGAATTACTATTTCAAGAGTTCAAGTTTCACATGTTATGTGACCCAAAGTTGATATTTTGTTAGAGGACTGCAATATTAAGCGGAAGAATTATTAATTTTAAATTTCTTAAGGAACGATTACAAAATTCTTTTGTGTGGCCCAAAAATTAAGATAGAGGCTCTATTCACAAGAGATATATTTTTATATTAATTATTAATATGTATATTAATCTAATTAAAAGTGAACCTTTTTCTAGAAATAATATAGAATTACGAAAAAATAAAGTGGATACATAGTAACCTTAAACATATAATAAAAAGTTGTTAAATTCTTATACATGTATGATACTCTTATTTTAAATTGAATAAAGTTGTTAAATGAACCTTAGGTTGAATAAATATTGCCTCCCTCTGTCGTCCAACACAAGAATGTATTGAACGCGTCTATGTCGCTGATCGAGAACAAAGTTCCCAGAGCGTGTGTAGACAAACGCTTGATACTTCGACGATTTGCCGCATAAATGAATGTTAAAAGGAATCATTCAAATGTTAATGTCTACTGTCTACTACATATGTTTCAGAGATTCACTCATCGTCAGGTAGACTTGTGTTATTAACAAACGATTCCTTGGTAATTTATCGCATCTTTTATAAGTTCTAAGTCGTAAATCATTGATATTCGTATCAAATTTATTTGTGAAATTGAAGGTAAAATGTAAACTATTGTTAAAATTTATTATAAAATTCCATCAAAAATACAACAAAGATTATAAATCTAGAAACATTAGCAGTACAACTAATCCGATTCACTTGTGCTTGACAATAAATCACTTTCACTGTCACTGCTTCCAACACAAATAATAAATGGTTCCACAGTATCATCTATGTCCCACATTCTTTTTGCTACTTTAATCACATGGTTGATACAATTTTTCCGATTATTCATTGTAACATTTATAATTGCTTCCATCAAAAGTTCTCGTACATGTGACATTTTGAATGTAGTATTTTTTGAAGCAACTTCCCCTTTTATTTGTACCCAAATCATTTCAATTGAATTGAGTTCGCAATGATATGGTAGTAACCTCAACATAGTTTTATTTGCAGCAGTTGCCATTTGATCAGTATATATATATATATATATATATATATATATATATATATATATATATATATATATGTATATATTATATTGTTCCTTATGAAGACATACTTGTTCAAACCATTCCTCGAAAACAATATCATTCGTTTCATCATGGTAATCAGCTGTTTTTCTATCTTCAAAAAGCAACAGTCCATCGTCCACAAATCCGAGTTCAGATCCTATGTGGAGTGTTAATAATCGCCGGCCCTTACTACTAGAGCTTTTTAATCTTGTGAATAATCCTTCAACAAAAGCTTGTCGTGCATTTACTATACTTGCATCAATCCAAACTTTTTCGTTTGTGTGTCCCATATTTAACTATTTTTCGTGTAGGTAAAATATTGGGCGACCCTCATCTCTGTAATGTTTTATCGGTGTCAGATATTTTCTTCCCCACTTGATAACTTCCTCCTTTTCTATTAGTATATTCTTCCTGTTACGCTTTACATATCTGAAATATAAATTAAATGTGAATATGTTATAACATGAACAATTTTTCATTAACATTTACTTGAAATTAATTAGTTTCAAGAATCTGCGTAGAGTTGCTCGACTCATTTTTGGTATGGACTCATCTCTAGTTACTTCTTCCAATATTTTATTAAGTGTTGGAAGTTCGTTTTAAAAAAAGAAACCATGCACCATCTGCCGTACAGTACTTTTGACAGAGTCATCAAATTCTAGAATCCTTGAATGCCTGCCTACTCGTTCTTCAGGAGGACTGACTTCACCTGTTTGTTTATATTCTTGGATAACTCGATATATAGTTGATTTGGAGAGCCCTACAATACAATCCTTATAATATGTTGTTATAGAAGTAATATCTACAATTTACTTAGCGTTTCAAGATGTTCGTTACAATTGTTGTAGTTCTCATTGGTGGAGTTTGCAGCGTCAACATGTTATATGTATTCAAAACTGTTTGTTTTTCTTCATACGTCAGGTGTCCAAGCCGTTCACGCTTTTTGGGCAGTGATACTAACTATGATATTTGCTAGAACCTTGGTGATCACTCATTTTATTTTTGTACTTAAAAGTACAGATTTTATTAAATAATATAGAAAAATATAGTAAAACAATGCGAAAATGTAATTAAACGTTTACAGGTTATGAAAAATGGCGAATATCTGGCATTCGTTTATCCATATTGAACTTGCCTGTTCAAGAACCAATGAAATCTCTTAAAAATATGTGCAATTTTGACATAATATTCGAATCACTCCTTATTAATCAAGGTATAATCATATTCTTTCGTTTAAGATTGAATTTTTCATTAATTTTTATTTCATCTTTCATTTCTTTTATTTTTTTTAGTTATGAAACATAAAAATACTTTAAGACGAATGAAAGTATATTACCACAAATCTTTTCCCCAACAATATCAGTTTCTGAAATTATTTTTTCATGTTGGTGAAAATTTTGTGTAATTAATATCTATGAGAATCAACCACACGCAAAGTTTTGGTAAAAAACGCCGATTCAATATTTATTAATATGTTTTTATTTTTTTCTTTATGAATCACACTAATAAAATCCAAATAAGGATTACCTTTTGGTATTACAATGACTTACCGTAAATAGTTTAGTAAATAAACAAACAGCACATAGTACGGTTTAGTACACAAACTGTTGAGTTTATCTGAACTAAAGTAAGTCCTTTAATACTTTCTGTCACCGATAAATATGTTAATAATGTTAAGCCAGGTACGGGAAGGTCAAAGTTAATTCACAAAAATATAATAAAATAAATTTATAAATAACGAAAATAGATTTAAATAAGCTTGTTTGGAACACGTTTTTTTCATCACACGCGTATTGAAATATTTGCAAATGTGCCGATGATGGGACTTAATAACTGATTGATGGTGACGCTAGAGTTTTTGCTAAATCAATAGCAATTAAAATATATTGTACTTCTGTTACATAAATAACCTACGATACCGTTCATTAGATGCACGAATCGAAAACACGTCCTAACATTTGGAAAGTGGGATATATTGTGAATGTATTCAAAAAGAGAAATGGAAGCAGATGCAAAGAATACACGGGAGTTATAGTATTAAAGACTATAGGTTGATTAAATGGTAAATTTATAAAAAATTTGAGAAAATCTTCAAATGTAACGAAGAAGATTCAGAATGGCTCATTTCTGCATTGACGGTATAGTTTTTTGTTTATCATATAACCTAGAAATCCAACTTATATTAAACCATCTTCAGAAACGATATGAAAACGTTTTATTGACCAGGTTATAGAATGCATGAAGTGACGTGAATATCCCTGCATTAAAGCCATACAAAATTGTATTATATTACTGCTTTGGAACAGGAACACATTTGACTTAAAAAAGGTCGATTTAAGACTTTTATCCTCTTTAAAATTCATTTTCTAAAGAGTTAGAAAGCTTAGACAATCAAATTTCACAAACATGAGGATATCATAATATTAATAGTTACATATAAATATATAACTAAGTTCTTTGCGATGGAAATTAATGAAAATATTGTTTTCTATTTTGCCATCGATAATTAAAATCACTATCGAACCTCTGTCGTTTTCTAGACGGCTACCTTGCCAATTAGGCCTCCAGGCAGCATAATTTCAAACCCTTTAACACGCCGTAGACCACATTATGGAAGCAGATTTCAATATTTATTTAAAATTTACAGTCAGGTTACTTTGGTGTTAATAATTATAAATAAATATACAATTAAGTTCTTTACGAATGAAGAATGACTCGAACCTCTATCTGCCGTTTTCTAGACGGCTGCCTTACCAATTAGGCCACCAGGCAGCATAACTTCAAGCTCTTTAACACGCAATAGACCACATTATAGAAACAGATTTCAATATTTATTTAAAATCCACAGTCAGCTTATTTTGATGCTAATAATTATGAATAAATATACAATTAAGTTCCTTACGATGAGAAATTAATGAAGATTATTATTTTCTGCCACGCCATCACTGAAGAAAGACTCGAACCTCTATCTGCCGTTTTCTAGACGGTTGCCTTACCAATTAGACCACCAGACAGCATAACTTCAGGAAATTATATTTTACATATTTGTACGTCAAAATTATCTGCGTAATAATGCAGCAGTTGAAAGAATTGTAAACTGGAACAAACCCATACCAGAACTTTAAAGGGATATTTCATAGTCCACACGGTAAAGTGAACACCAAACGCTCTTTCTAGGTATTACACCCTACAAAAGAACTTTCATTAATAAACACGATGCTAGACCAAAAACTATAGACTTTTTAATATTTCCTCCATATGTTATTCCCTCTGGCTATCTAGTTAAAATAGGTTTAATAATAGTGCTGAAGTAAATAAGTCCTTAAAGTGATCTTCACCAGTGATGCTCTTCGACTTGGCATAACAGAAGTAGCTTGTGAGCCATTTGCTTTTCCTATATCCGTACTAGATACTATCTTCCTGTATAATGACAGTAACGAACTAAAATCTATTTTGAGCAAAATTAAAATCTTTTTACTTCCCCACTTTTGTAATTTCTATTATTTCCAATTCTTATCAACCTATACGTATAACGACAGAAGTTGACTGAAATCTGTCTTGAACATTAAAATGATAATAATAATAATATAATTTATTGCCCAACAAGTCAAGCTTAGTTAAAGAACAAAATAAAAGATAATACAAAGTTCATAAAAGAAAATAAGTAATAAGACTCTATAAATAATAAATATATTTAAAATGTACGCTTATCAATTGAAACAAAACAATAAGAGCAAAAATAAAAATACTTTAGTACAACGTCAATGTCGATCTCCAGTGAATACGTAGGCGTACATAGCATCGGCGATTTTTACCATATATATTAATGCAAATCTCCAAAAAATGTTTGTCCTCGGTGTCCGATGAACAAATGTAGAAAACTGTCGAGAGGTCATGCATTGAATATTAAAAATTGCAGATGGCAAGTCAGGGCAGTCAATTTCGATTAATTTATGCAAAAAACGTGCGCTTCCTTTATCCGAATAAATACCAGAAATTTTGTAGCACAAAAATTTTAAAAATCTACGTTCAATATTTTCTACAGTAAATTTTTGAGTATCGTAAAAAGGATACTAAATAACAGATCCATATTCAAGTTTGTGTCGGACAAACGCAAAATGTGATGATTTAAGTAGATCGATGTTATTGAAAAATTTGCTACACAATAAGATAAATTGCATTGTTTTAACTGCTGGAAGACACAATTTAGATATTCAATGCTGAATATCTAAATTGAAATTTAAGCAATTATCAAATAATATTCCAAGATCTTTCACAGAAGTAGTTTTTAAAAGTATATGGCCATTTAAAGCATAGGAGGAAGGTTCAAGAGAAGACATGGTAAAACATTTATCAATATTTAAAGGCAGACGATTAATAAAGGACCAATCAATGATAAAATTAATTCTTTCCTGTAAGTGCATGACGTCTCTATTACACGATACCACATTGAAAATTTTAAAATCATCAGCATAACCTAAGGCATTTTAAGACAAAATTGTAAGTATGTCATTTATCAAAAGTGAGAATAATAGTGGATTAAGATTCGAACCTTGTGGAATATCACAGGAAGATATAAAAACATTAGACTAGCAGCCATTATAGAAAACATAGTTGATCCTATTATTCAGATGCGATCTCATAAGACTAAGGAGGTAGGGAGAAATAGCAAAATATGGAAGTTTATTTAAGTACACTAAAAGACCAATGCACATTAAAAATCAAAATTAATAGAGTCAATCTGGGCATCCTCCGAAAATTGCAAAGAAAGTGCTGCACATCAAAATTCGTAAGACAAACTAATAGTGGGTAAATAAGCCAGAGATAAATGATGAATTAATAAACAATTTACGAACATAAGAGATTGCAAAGATAAGGACGACCGGAAAGAGATTCCATTAAATTATTTGGAATCAAAAGACAGGTTAGAATATGGTAGAAAACTAGCTGTATATGAATTTGAGGTATAAGGAACAACGAAGCAAAGCCAACAAAATTAAAGATCTATAGAAATGGAGTTTTGGAGATGAACTTGTGGCTTGATGTAGTTATATGAGGTCTGAAATGAGGAAATACGATGTAAAGCAGAAGTGAATATAAACGTTATTTAAACCATAAAGATTAAATAATTATCTGCTTGAATAGAAGGCAGAGTTAAGCTATAGTGTTGCGTATCTTTACAACGATCCAAAAATGGTTTTAATGGTGAAGTGGTACAGAGAATTCAAAAGATAGTAAAAGTCTCCAGGAAATTAGCTGAATCATACCCTTGCAGATAACTGTTTATACGGTCTAAATTTCGTAACAAATAAACAATGCAGCTTCATACATACTCGTAGTATACAATTGTCGCTGTTAAGTAATTTATCTAATATAAGGAGGTGATTCATTTGGAGGTATTTTTTTCAAAAATAAAAAAGAAATAAAAACTTCAATTTTATTGGGTATTGTTTACTATCATACAAAAGAACCAGTTTTGAAGTGTTTACCAAATTGTTCTCGCAATAAAGGCATATTTTCACAAGCTGTGTGATAAGTAACGCCTTCTTGTTGAAATCAAATGTCATCGAGATCACTAATTTCAATTTCAGGCAGTAAATAGTCCGTTATTATGACGCAATAACGGACACCTTTCACGATTACGTTGTCGTCTATATTTTTGAAGACATATGGATCGATGACTCCACTTGTCAATAAACCATATCAAACCGTGGTTTTATCTGGATGTAATGGCAGCTCTTGAACCTCTTCCGAATGCTCTTTACTCCAAATACGGCAATTTTGCTTATTGATGTAGCCATTGAGACCAGAAATGGAACTCATCGCAAAACAAAATTTTGGTCAGAAACAGTGGATTTTCTTCAAACTTTTCAAGAGCCCATAGACTGAAACGATAACAATTCGAAAGGTCGGTTGCTTTCAATTCTTAAACTGGTTGAGGTTTATTTGTTTTTAAACCAAGATCCTTGGTAAAATACGCCAAGTTATACAACACATCAAGCTGTTGAGATCAACGTCGAATCGATTCTTCTCGGTCATCGTGTTCACTGTTAGTTACAATCGCTATATTTTCTTCACTGTGTGCTTAATGTAATAATGAAAATTGCGTTTTAAATTTTTCGATGGTATAGGGAATTGTGCTCACGAAACACTTTTCTCGTGGAACGCTGATTTTCGTAATACAGCTGAATAATTTGTAGACGCTGTACTGGGTTGAGTCTCTTCATAATAAAATATTACACAATAATTAACTAAAATAGCGTGAGAATTCGACACGACCCACGCTTTATCTGTCAAAAAATCGCTATTGAAAAAAGTACATAATAATGAATCACCCATTAGTAGTAAAGAAGTCTCCCTTTAACCATTTATGAATATATCTGAAGGATGGATATGGCTAGAGCGACATCGTGATATCTTCACGGTGTTAAAATTAAGAGAAATATTCTTTGTACACTTTTAAAGAACAAATCTCTATATTATAGTATTCAGTTCCATAATGTACAAAGCGAACACTAAATAAGATAAATAGGCAAATATTCAGTGAAGTGTCTACATTAATTAACGAACAAAGCGAATACTAAATAAGACAAATGAGTAAATATGCAGCAAATATTCAGCGAAGCGTCTTCATTAATTTAATAATTGTATTCTAGTCAGTAATGTCACATATTCTACGCTGAAATGACATTTAGCGATGAAACGCGCTTTTTAACTTTTTTTGTATTAGTGACAATGTGCGATATTTACTTGAGTAAGCAATATCGTAATTTATTTAACTGTTAATGTTATTTAATATAATTATTGTGCCTTAGAAAGCTAGTTTATACAGTTTAAAAATTAAAAAAAACTTTGAATTAATATATATGTGTATACCGTTTTCATTTATCCACTACTTTATTTTAAAAAAACCGTTTTATTCCTTCAGAATTTTTCAAAAATAGTTAAAAATTAAATAACAGAAAACCTGTACTTTTTCAAAATATTATGTAATGACTTCCAAAGCGGGTGCAAGGGGGATAAAAGTGTAGTTTTATGTCGAGGGAAGTGACTTTATAATATTTTAAATTTAGTGTTAAAAGCAGTGAACGTCTAGATATAATGTATCGCAGTTCTCTTTGGGTAGTTTTACTGTGCGGCCAAAATGTTATTTAATTACTGCCGAAGATTGCAACTTAGTTGTCGAAATGAATATCTACTAAGATACAAATATTTTGTTAATTTTAATGTTCAAAATATATTCATCATGATTCGCGATATGTAGTTAGCTTCTTAGGTGATCAGATTTTTTCTTTTGTGAAGTGAAATTCTTCATAGTCACCTGTTTGATCTCTAACACGGAATGATACTTCAATGTATCTGGATGCAAATGCTGTATGCATACCAAAATACTTATTTTGCTTCTTATCGAATACAGGAATTTCCTTGTGTAAATGACTCAGCGCCTTCGCCGAATGTTTTTCTTCCGCACAATTTTGTAATCTTGACGTTTCGAAGGTACCTTATTCATCTTCATCTGAAACTTTCTTGCCTCAGATAAATGGAATGTCGTCGAAATCTTGAAATTAAACCTATTCTGGACTAACCTGATACGTGAAACATCATCAGAAAAACTGCACACATTCTGTCACACAAATTATTAGTGTTGGTATTTATAAATCCTTAGCCGTGAGTCGAATGCAAAATATTTTGTATGATCGTCTGTTGCAAGGAAACTGTGCTCCAAATAGGTTTCAAATCAAAGAAAACGTCGTAATATTCATTATAAATATTAAATCTTCAAAAAATTTAATCGCAGCCAGTAAAAGTCATGTTCTTTATTGTAATTGGTGATAAAGATGGATTTACTGTAACTTGGTTTTCCTAAACGGTACCTATCAAGAAAATAAATATCTTTCTTTGATCACTTATACCACGTGGCTATGATTTCATTCATATTCGTAAGATAAACGTCGAACGTTAGACCACAAGTTGTGATGGTAGTGTTCTAAAAAATGCGTTCAAAACAGGCTGTCTATAAGCCGCCTCATTATTCTATAAAACAACGCATCCTCTCATATCACAGTTCAACTAATATAGCTTTTAATTACTTCTAGTGAGACTAATTTTTCATTCATTTTACAGTCGCGATTTGGCACTTTGAAACTTTTTCTTTTTAATAACTAAAAAACAGTTAATAGTGCAAAAGTGATGATCGTCGTTTATAAACACTTAGTCTTTGAGGCGCTGGCTCTAGTGCTTGGATAATTGGTTACACCGAATGTAAAACGTAGATTGTTAAAACAAATACTACAAACAATAAAACTGAGAGTAGTTAAATGTCGTGTTTCATTTATGCTTGTGTGGAAATCTTCAATCACCTGAATGTAGTGTTTATATTTGTTCAAAATATTATTAATCATAATTAAAATTCCTTTTTAATCCCAAAATCCAATCGATTAAAGTTTAGTAATTCTTCTTTTTTAATTACGCCGAATACTTAGAGTACTTAAACTTGTTTTTGTAAAAATAATCGCCTCATTACCAAAGAGTGTATTATCAATTTTTAATATAAATTGAATTGTCGTTAATACTTATCAACACACATATAGCTTAATTAGACAAGTTATTCATCTAGAACTATCTTAAGTTAAAAACTACAGCGACATTATAAGACTAGTAAGTTACAACGTACACTCGTATAGTGTTACATTTGATAGATAAATTTGAATGATCAAAACGATCGTTTCAATATTAGTGCAGATTAATGGTAATTATCAGGTCAGTCCATAAGTTCGTGCGTTTTTAAGGTGATTTTAAAATAAATGAAAAAAAAATTTGTAGTGATTTTTAATCCAAAATATATTTTCCTGCATTATTTATAATATGTTACCAACGATTTAGCTTTTTGATGCCCTCCTAAAACAACTTTTGGTTTTTTGAGCTGAAATACGTCTCGATATCCGTTTTTAAGGTCTCTTTTGTAGTGAAATTTTTTCTACTAAGCCATGGGAAAGGTGATAATATAATGACACAGTGCAATATCAAGAGAGTACGCTGGATGTGGTATAAGCTCCCAACCGAGCTCCTGAAGTTTGCTTAGCGTTGCTCTTGCAGTGTGTGGCCGCGCGTTGTCGTGGTGGAAAAAAAACTTTACGTCTATCCACTAAGGTCGGCTGGTTGTTTAAAAGTGCTACTATCAGATTACTCAATTGTTGGCAGTAATATTCTGCTGTAATTGTCTGGTTCTGGTTCGGCTTCAACAGGTCAAAATAGACGATACCTGACATATACCATCAAATTGACAGCAGAACCTTTCTTGGGTGAAGGCGTGGATTCCGGTGTTTTTCTAGTATCTATTCATTGCCGTTTTCGAATTGAGTTATTGCAAAGAACCCATTTTTTATGGTCAGTAACAATGCGATTCAAAAAAGGTTCATTTTCATAACGTTGTAGCAACTGAGAACACACATTCACCCTCTGCTGCAAGTTTGCTGCTGACAATTTGTGAGGCACTCATTTCGACAGCTTTGAAATCTTGCCTAGGTCCTTTAGATGTCCATAAACAGTTCCATGAGTTGAATTTAACCTTGCAGCCAGCATATCTATGCTTAAACTTAGTTTTGATTCCGCTAGTTCCTGCAAGGACTCCCCATGAAATTGAACTGGACGTCCAAATCGGGGTGCATTCTCTGTTTCCAAATTTCCATCTCGGAACTCGCAAAACCACTTTTGAGCAGTCCTTACACTTATTGTGTTTTAGCCGTGTACCGCGTTTATTTCTGCAGCAGCAACTGCTGTTTTTTCCCATTTAAACGATACAAGATATGCCTCTTGTACTGGTTTAATGATTCCATTTTTTTTTGTCGCAAAAACTACGTCTTTGCCGTACTAAGACAATTCGAATGTGATACTTCTGAAACAAAAACTAAAAATTAAGAGAACACGCAATAAAACAACAGTTATCAGAATACCAGGGTTTTTTTACGGCAGTAGCTAAAAAAGCGCACGAACTTATAGACTTACCTGATATATAAGTAATGAATTGAATTGCCTGGGGACTATTATTAACTACACATTTTGCATACACGAATATTTTCTAAAGTTTTCATTTCTATGAACTATGAGATGAAGTAAATTATAACAATCATGTTTCGAAATTGCAAATACAAGTGACTGGTAAATATGAGAGGAAAGTAAATCAATGTAAAAGCAAATTTTTTTCCTATTCTGGAGTTTTAACAGCATTATAGCCCTGCCCTTTATGATCTTCTATTACCGATCATTCTTCTTGTCTCAGCCCAAGTTGTTTTGATTTGTTTAGTATTCTGCTTTTACAATTTCTATTCAATGTCTACCTCTTTTCATTTTGTTTGTGATGTAATTTAAAGCTTCTTCGATCGCTATTGATAGCTATTTCTATTCTTTCCTTTTACTGTCTTTCTTAAATCCTTGTTGTTAATTTGGTTAGCCTAAGGCATAGGTTCCCAAACTTTTTAAAGCCATGGCACCCTTAACGTTCAGATTATTTCCGGCGGCGCCCTTGGCCGCTGGAGACCTGATAATTTTAAGTCTAAAATCTTAAATTTAAATATATTCTATGCTATGATCTCTAAATCTAACTTTTGGATTTTTATAAGACTTTAATTTTGTTTGAAGACTTTTTGAATAGTTGTCGGTAAATTTGTTTTTTTAAGTAATTGTAATAAGGACACACACGCTGACATTAAATCTAAAATTCAATATACAAAATGGGTAGTATTTATTTTGAGCAAATCATTGTTGAATATATGATACAGTCAAGTGCGAAAAAAGCTGTTTATTAAATTCATTTTTCTAAAATTATATTTTACAATTTTTTTTCGTTTTGGAAAGGCCCTGGATACTCTTTGCGGCGCCTCTGGACGATGCGACGCATACTTTGGGAACCTTTGGCCTAAGGTATAACGTATAAATCCTTTAACTCTTGATTATAAAGGACTAGATTATTAGGATTATTATAGTAGTATCAGGTAGCGCCACATTTTACATTTATTTTGTTTTTCTCTTTAAGTTTGTTGAAATTATCTATTATTGAATGGATTAAAGTCTTTGGTATTAGATCTATTCTTCTTTCTACATCTTTCTACTGTTGAATTCGCAGTGCTGTCAAGGTAACAAAAATCTTCTTTTCAATTCCTCTTTAAATAAGTATTTTCTAACTCTGTTTTGTCCTTAATTAGTGTTATTGTTTCTCTTTTGAGTTTAATCCCACTTTTTCAGCATTAGTATATTTAATTAATAGCGAATATGACAAACAACAAATGTAAGTGATGTAGTGGAACCATTAGCAGAATGTAAATAAATTTAGTATGAACACATTGCTTCAATAATAAAAGAGAAATGATCGAGGCGAACAACAGAATGGAGGCGATCATTCGTAAACTAATTAGAAAAACTGGTAATTAGACACAAAGGACAAACAAAGGTAGGAATGTATGAGAGCGGGTTACGAACAACAATCATGGATAAAGAAAAAGAAACTAATTTAGTCTTACTTTTTTTTTATAATTATTGATCTATTACTAGTATTAGTAATATCACGTTTTTTTTTCAAACTTGCTACCATAGGTAGTCATGCTATGAATTTAATTAAAAATATTAATTAGAAAAAAGAACGCGTATTTCAAAGAATAATACGTAAAGTGTAGTATTAAGACATGGGGGTGCGGTTCAAGAATTCTAACTACTCTCTGGAAATTGCCGAATAATTGAATGCTTTGGATAAGAAGCTGGAGATTTGGAACACAATTCATAACATAAGTATCTTTATAATATCTCTAAATAATAGATATGGCATCAATGAAATTAAAACAGTTAGCAGTCTTCATTATAAATAGAAACGCAACTATTTACATGTTCAAAAGTTGCGTTTAATAATTTTTTAAGTCGCTGATTGTAATAATGTTTTAAGATTGTTTATCGCCGACTGATGAATGTTTTCAATTGACTTGTAACAGTGTTTTTCATCCCTAAACGAAGCTTAGAGAGTAAAAAAATATTCACAGGGTACGAATCGAAGCAGTATGGAGCTGTGGAAGCAAGAAAAATTTATTTTTGATTCAAAATGGGTGACAATTGAATAATGATGAGAAAGATCATTATCGTGCAACAATATCCTTTTTTGTGGATAATTTCCTTCAAGTCGTTTGATTTTCGATTACTTCAAATGAGTTTTCTTTGGATTCACTTCATAGATTCAAACAGTATCAGTTTCACGATTTATTTTTGTTTTGCTAGGTTGACATAAAAAATTATATGACGTTTTTTTATTATTTATTATACAATTAAGAGTTAGTTAAGAGTAAGCAATAATTCTATGGCCTAGTGAATTGATTTAAGAGCTAATCTACCCTATAATATGATGGAGTCTCTTCCAATAATGAGTCCTCCTTTTGCCTCTTGTATGTCTGCAGGCCATGTGCCTTTTAGTCTTCTATTGTTAATTGGTTTAGTAAAAACCACAATAGTTTTTAAGCGATAATGTAGAAAGACAAATGTCACTTGGAAGTCTTCACGAAAGGTTTGGTTCAATATGTACCAAGGTGCATTAGCTATCATAGGTAGTATTTTTAGCTGACTTTTCTGCATTATGGCTTCATTGGATTTGCTAGCACATCTCCATAGTTCGGTTGCTCCAGATTGGTTTGATGATAATAACGGTTTTATAATAAAGAATTTTTCTTTAAAGTAATAGATTAGATTTCTTTCAGTAAGCCAATGTATTTTCATTATCTTGATGCCAATCTGTTTTTGCTTTTGACAATGCGATTTTTTAAATTGAGCTTGCAGTCCATGTGCATGCTTAAGCTATTATTAATTTTATGATTGTAAATCCCAGCGTTTCTATATTGTTTAAATATTTTAAGGAACATCGATCTCATCTGAGTATGAAGTTGTGTGGTGCATATTTTGCTTCATTAACTTTAATTTTACACTTTCGTGTCAAGAATTATATGTATTTGGTATAAGGCATTATTTCTTCTAAGGCATTATTTATCTAATGGCCTATTCTGCTAGTCTGCTAGCTAGTTGGAGTGTTTCTTTCGAAATCCAAACTGATGAGAAAATGTCCATCCATCAGTAAGATGGTTCATATTTATTCTGTATGGTAAAAGCCTTTCAAAAAGTTACGGACAATAAACTTATAGTATGGTATGATACAACCTTTCCAGCTTTAGGTAATATAATTATTTCGAAAATTCATTCAGAATGGCATTTTAAATAAATAAGAAGTACTATTCTTCTTTTTTTAGTAGTTCCTTTAGCACTTTCTAAGGTAATTTTGTTAATTCTTGAGGCTTTTTTATGATTTAGAAATTTTACTCCTTTTGGATCTCTTTTGAAGTAACCATTCTATGGAATGGTATGTCTACAGAAATGTTGAAATGTCCTCCAGGTTTTTTCTATTACGATATTTAATTCATCATTGTTTGGTGTGAAAACTTTGCTAAGAAATTCCGCAAAGATCAACGAATAAACACAAAGTGCCCCCAATTCGTAACGATGAAGCTATTAAATTATATTTTATCAAAATCGGAACGTGCGAGATAGCAAACTTTCGTTCTTAATTAGCAAATATTTGTAGTTTAATAGTGAGGCTGTATATAAAAATGGTGTTTGGAAAGAGTATTACATTCATTTTGCAGTCATTAATAAATCTATTCAAGCAGAAAATTTGTTATTTATTATATTATAGGATTGATTAATACATCAAATCTACACTTAATGACATGTATGTAGGCAAGTGTTACACGTTTAATTTATTAGTTATTTGCAAAGAAAGAAAATATTTGCGCTGTCAATGTGTTTAAAATTTATGAAATTTTTTCTATTTAATCAGGGTACCTTGATGTATCTTAGCATCTAGCGATTTTATTACAGATTATCTGATCGCCAGTGCTCTTGTGTAATACTTTTACTGATTAGATATTATCAGTAGTATCTCGTTATTGTTTTTCGAATTCGATTTATTTATAGATAGTGAACAAATATAATAATTTTTATTACATGTGCATACCTCCAGATACAAAAATAGCTTATTGCATAGACACTTTTTATTAACTATAATCTTAAATGTTAATAAAACAATTTTATTACATAACACACTGTAATGTTCAGAAATACTAAAAACAAGTTAAAATACTGCTTACAAGAACTTTTTTAGGACTAATTAAGAACTAATTGATATTAAACTTGTAACATTTAGCTTATATTGTTTGTATAGGATCTATATGCTCGTATTTTAATGTTCAGAAATACTAAAAACAAGTTAAAATACTAATAATACTAATAAAAACTTTTTCAGGACTAATTAAGAACTAATTGATATTAAACTTGTAACATTTAGCTTATATTGTTTGTATAGGATCTATATACTCGTACTTTAATGTTTAGAAATACTAAAAACAAGTTAAAATACTGCGTACAAGAACTTTTTAGGACTAATTAAGAACTAATTGATATTCAACTTTTAACATTTAGTTTATATTGTTTATATAGGATCTACATATGTTAGGTAAATCAGTGTAAACTATCATTTCAAGTATTAATTCAAATTCTTATTTAAATTGAAAATAATTAACTAATTTCTAAAAAAAGTGATGAAATAGAATCCCTGCTGTACTTGACAAGCATTAAATGGGTATTTTAACTATTTTTCCTTAACAATCGATCATTTGCATTGTGAGTGATCGCTTGTACAATATACGATACACAATTTAACACAGCTTGTATCCAATTTTATATTTATAATTTTGTTACTTACTATCGCTATAGAATTTATATTTAAATTGCAGCAGATACAAGGTCGGATCAGAAAGGAAGTGGCACTAATTAATTGTTTTTCAACTTGGCAATCCTTTAAAATGAGACTGCCAAAATTTGTATTCATTCTGATCGTAAGAACGCTCGTTTGGATAGAAAGTGGCTCTTTATAGATTGTTTTGAAGCATGTAAAAATAGAGGGCGAATCAGTGATTAAGTTCTCATTTTTAAAAAATAATACAAATGATAAAATCAAAGCTGTACTGGAGTCTACATCAATCTTTATAGATTGCAACCGTAAAACGATAGAGATATGAGTTTAAACGTAGTCGGACCAGAGTATCTTATGAACAACACAGTGGACGCTCAAAGGACGTTTGTACTCTAGAAATTATAAAAAAAAAATACATGATAGATGACCGTTGAATAAAATTATGCCAAATAGCAAAGGCTCTACATATGTCACATGGATCAGTTATTTCGGTTTTGCATAATAAATTGAGTATGAAAGTTATATGTAGGAAGGGTGCCGCACTTGTTGACTTCATAGCCTCCAATATCTCAGATTTAAATCCATTGGACTTCAGTTTCTGGAGTTATTTAAAAACATTAGTGGCAAACGATCTTTCACAGTTACGCCAATGAACAGAATACTGTTAGATTTACCAATAAATCTTAGAGAGAAACTCTGATTTATACAAGATGGTGCTTCACAGCATTTTATGCATGCTGTTAGGGAACATCTGAACAACGAAATTCCTAGGAGATGGACAGGGCGAAGAGGTCTCGTTTCATAGTCTCCAATATCTCAGATTTAAATCCATTGGACCTCAGTTTCTGGCGCTATTTAAAAAGATTAGTGGCCAACGATCTTCCACAGTTACGCCAACGAATAAAACGCTGTTAGATTTACTATTAAATCTGAGACAGAAACTTTGGTTTATACAAGATGGTGCTTCACAGCATTTTATGCATGCTGTTAGGGAACATCTGAACAACGAATTTCCTAGGAGATGGACAGGGCGAAGAGGTCTCGTTTCATAGTCTCCAATATCTCAGATTTAAATCCATTGGACCTCAGTTTCTAGCGTTATTTAAAAAGATTAGTGGCCAACGATCTTCCACAGTTACGCCAACGAATAGAACGCTGTTAGATTTATTATTAAATCTGAGACAGAAACTTTGGTTTATACAAGATGGTGCTTCACAGCATTTTATGCATGCTGTTAGGGAACATCTGAACAACGAATTTCCTAGGAGATGGACAGGGCGAAGGGGTCTCATTTCATAGCCTCCAATGTCTCAGATTTAAATCCGTTGGATTTCAGTTTCTGGAGTTATTTAAAAAGATTAGTGGCAAACGATCTTCCACTGCTACGCCAACGAACAGAATTAGATTTGTCAATAAATCTGAGACAGAAACTCTGGTTTATGTAAGATGATGCTTCACAGCATTTTACGCGTGATGTTAGGGAACATCTGAACAATGAATTACCCGGGAGATGGATAGGGCGAGGGGGTCTCGTTTCATAGTCTTCAATGTCTCAGGTTTAAATCCGTTGGACCTCAGTTTCTAAGGTTATTTAAGAAGATTAGTGGCAAACGATCTTCCGTAGTTATGCCAACGAATAGAATGTTAGATTTACTATTAAATCTGAGACAGAAACTCTAGTTTATACAAGATGGTGCTTCATGGCATTTTACGCGTGCTCTTAGGGAACATTTGAACAACGAATTTCCTGGAAGATAGATAAAGCGATGGGGTTTCATTTCATTTATTTAAAAAGATTAGTGGCAAGCGATCATCCGCAGTTACGTCAATGATTAGAACGCTGTTAATTCGAGAAAGCGCGCTTCCTTTGAAATGAGATATAGATCCTGTGTCGTAATATAGGGACGAAATTTCAACATTCTCTTTATTTATAATCTTCTTATGTAGAAATACAACACTTTAATGAAAACCACGAAAGTAAATTTAGTCTGCTATTACAACAAATTGCTGTTTTCTTGTAAACGGTTGATTTGCGATTATACGTTTATTAAGACTTTTTACTTTATTTTCGACAAATGTAAGGATATAAGATATTTTAAAACAATGTTTAAAAATTCTAAAAGCATGTAGTACGCCCGCATAACTTTTAAACGTTGTTTTAAAACAGGTATGGGCAACCTTTGACATGTTGTGGGCCAAACTTTAATGTGCAAATACGTTCGCGGGCCGTGTTTAAAAGTAGTGCATTTTAAAGTAGTGTTTTAAAGTAGTGTTCATAATTTTTAGCGATAGATATCAGACATGAAATAATACGATAATGTCTTGCTGGCCAGATCGAATCTTACAGCGGGCTGGATCCGGCCTGCGGGCCGGTCGTTGCCCACATATGTTTTAAAACATTCTGTATGTTCACATTGGATTTAAGAAGAGCAAACGATGTAGGAACTGAATAAGGAATTTTCTAGTTGTCGGTTTCCCATACACCTTATTATTTTGTAATCACATAAGTATGCGGGTCAAAATTATTTCCCAAAATTCACTACAAACTAGTGTCAGATGTCCCCAGCGCCAGAGATCCACGAGGAATTGATGAATTTTAACCATCACAAACAGTCTGGCGTACAAATACAATATTTTCTTCATTCCTTGCGCTTCTTTAGTGGCATGAGAACATTATGAAGTGAATATGTTGATTTAAATTTTTACATATGACGTTCAATTATTTAGCACTTCGATCATTATAACGACAGAAGATGGAAGTTATTGTAGGTAAAGCAATCGTAATGTGAATTTTGCTAAAACTGCTCAATGACTTGTTAATTTGTAAACATGGTGAAATGGTAAGGGCAAACAAGTACAGGTTTCACAGCAATAATCTTAGCAGGCTGCTTCGAAATCCCTGCAAAAACAAATACTTAGTGTGGCTAGGGCAAGCATATTTCACTTCACCTTCGTATTTCCATATCTCACTTTTATTAAACTCGTTTAAGATGAAATAAAGATGTGATAATTAAAATCTGTGTCAATATAACAGCTTATGTTCAACATTAAGAGAACATTTCTCGTATTAATTGGTATTCATAACTTAGATATACAAGATTTACTTAAAAAATAGGTCATATTAATTCGGGGGAAATTACTTTAGTACGTCTTGTTTCAAAGTTAATATGTTTACATGCTGCTTAGTCACGTTGTCTGCGTATTAGATTATGTTTATTCAAAATTTATACAATTTCTGTTTTCAAAGGTGTTCATTTATTTTAAAAACGGGAAATTATTGTAATTATCTCGTTATCTTATCGATAATATAAAAAATAATGCATTTTTATTTTAATCTTCCTCCCATCATCTTTGTAAAAAAAAACTATTATTCATTCATAACTGCGAAACACCTACGACTCCGGATGATACGTAATCATCATTTTAGGATAAATCACGGCGAAAATCCAAATAAATTCAGTCTGATTTTGATACGCAAACTGAACAACCACGTGTTTATATAAATATATGCATGTATATATTTCCTCTCCTTTGTTAGTACTTCCCATGGATGTTTATAACATATTGTTTTTGATATTAACGAATAAGTTAACACATAAATTGACATGGAATGGTTTCGTAGTAAAAGGATTCTAGTGAGAAAGGGACGCATATTTTTCGAGTTGACTTCCGTCGATCGGCGAATCTATTTCATAAATTATGACACTTTGTTCAGCGGAGGAAGAGAAATGTAAATTAAAAATTCGAAAATAAAATCCGGAAAGGATGTGTCGACAATTTCTGACAATTAAGTTTTCGATAAATTTACATTTTTATGTGCGCCATTTTAAATAATAATATGCACGCGCAGATCGAGTGTTTTTGCTGTAGAATATTAAAAATAAGTTGCTATTTTGAAGCATAAATTCATACAATTGTTGACTTTACCATAAGTTGTAAAACCTGGTGCTAATAAAATGGGCTGAGGTAAACAGACGTCATATCTTTGTCTGAACTATTTTAGTTCGCAAAAGATTATGGCTTTCTTAGAAAAATCGTGACGAAACCAATTTTTTTTAGCAAAATGTGTATTGTATTGTGTATTTTTTATTAGTGTCTAACTTATCCAGTAGTTGTGTATTTCTGTACTGCAGCTCCTACATTGGTTCTTGCTTCTTCAAGGTAGTCGACGAAGTGCGCCCTAAAAAGGAGTAGGCATTACTTTCCCCAGTTGATTGAAATATGTTTGCCTTTATTAAAGCAATTGAAGCTGTTTCTGTCAGTGTTTATTTAAGTATCTCAAAAATTTCAATAAAAATAGTTCGAAATGCCACAGTTCACCGTTCGCTGGGGAAAACTCAGAGTCCTTAACTTTCAGGCGTGCCGTAAGGGACCATCATATTTCATCAACAGCTACAAAACACTACAGAAACTTTTACACCTGTGTAACAGTCAGTGAGACCTTTCTCGCCTAAAGATTTTTCATATCCAATTCTTAGTAAAAATACTTTTTACAAATTAAGATGTTTAGAGACACTGGGTGTACACCCTTTCAATTCAAATGTTTTCTCAGACATTGACCTGGTGGAAAATACTAATGTAGCAAATCCGACAACTGCTGTAAGTAGCTCTCGCCCACTATTAAAAACTATCATTCAATTATCACCTTTTCAACAGTCATAAAAAAAATACTATTGATATATAAGAAAAAACTATAACTCTCTCTATCGCCCAAACATATAATTCTCCGAAAGAAAGAAGCGTATTGAAGTTCGTATTCGTCCCGTTACCATAAATGTACACCTACGCTGTCTCGATGCGTATATGGATACAACACTTTTAAACTTGGCATACTATATTTTTCGAACGTCTGATAATAATTCAAATGTCGATAAGATGGTGTTTACGATGTGTTTCGGGTAATTCAACTCTCATCAGATAAACTAATATGGCAACAGTTTACTTGATGAGAGTTGAATTATTTGAAACGCGGCGCAAACGGGATCTTATTAACATCTGAATTATCCTCAGACGTTTACTACTGATGTATTGGATTGAAATTTTGAAAATTGTTGTTCGAAGGTTACTATTAAGAGACGATATGTGATTTTGAATCACTAGAGGGTATTAGTGATTCAAAATCACATATCGTCTCTTAATAGTAAACTTCGAATAACAATTTTCAAAATTTCAATCCAATACATCAATAGTAAACGTCTGAGGATAATTATATATATATATATATATATATATATATATATATATTACACCGCTCTAACACAATCCAAGTATTTATTCATAAAGAAGCTATTGATAATTTGTTTAAATTAACTAAACAGTTAAAAAAATAAGCAAAAAGTGCAAACAATTATTATAATTTCTAATTATACTTTTTTTATGTTAATCTATTTGAAACAGTTAACCAGTATCTAATATTATTGAATGTTATATTTTATTTTATTGAGATTGGAGATAAAGGAATCATGTTGGACGATAAACATTTTAATAGACTAAAATTCTCCCATATTTAATTACAATAAGTTATTTTAATTAATTTAACTGTGAAACTGATGATCTAACAATATAGTAAAATATCTCTATCCTTTTTAAATTTAAGCAAAATTCCGTAGTATCATTTTTTAAATGTTTGCCTAAAAAATATATTTAATATAATTTGTTATTTTTCGCACTGTATCACAAGTAAGAAAATCGATATTCCCCTGGTATCTATCAAAGTGCATTTTTATTTCCGCATATCATTAACTGATAACAGTGTATTATGTAAAACTTGCAAACTTATCAGCTGATAGAAACCAATACACAAATTTGTAGTTATTAATAGATCGTTTTTTATGCTATGCGTGTTGTAAGGAAATTGCTTATTTTCGTAAGTTTATCGACTCGTTGCTTACTATATCTTCTTACATTGTAGTTGCAACGGGTCTTCCAATAAGAGGTTTCATTTTGATATGTAAAAAAAACTAGTATTTTTAAGCGAAATCATCCAATGTTTATTTAATTGTAAAGAGGAGGGTATGCCATTAATAATGGAAAACAATATCAGCCAAATGGCCGCCACGGCTATGCTTGCAGGACCATATTCTTTTCATGAAATTTTCAACCACCAATTCGCACATCACAAGACCTCGGTGGCCATTTGTGATCGCCTCTTCGAGAAATCACACGGTCAGGAAACTTTTTACGCAAAAGAACGATGGTATCGTTACTTGTTTGACACCTAACGCCCTCTTGTTGAAAATAAACGTCATCCACATCAATATCTTCCAATTCCGACCATACAAAATCATTAATCATCGTTCGATAGCGTAATCCATTCACCGTAACAGTTACTTCAGCTTCATTTTCGAAAAAGTAAGGTCTAATGACCTCGCCAGACCAAAAACGGCACGAAACAATAACACGTTGAGGATGAAGAGACTTTTTAACAATAATTCGTTTGTTTTCCAAGCTTCAAATGCGACAATTCTGCTTGTTAACGTAGCCTCCGTGGTGAAAATCGGCCTCATCACTTAAAATGAATTTTCGATGAAATTCTGGATCAGTTTGGTGCATTTCAAGGACCCAATCAGCAAAGACACGACGTTGTTGATGGTCGGTAGTCGTGAGTTCTTGTGTTAACTGAACTGTAAAAGTCTTAAGACCTAAGTCTTTATGCAAAATTCTGTGTAATGTCGTTTGTTGAATGCCAAATTCCAAAGATCGACGAGAAATGGGCAAACCTGGGTTTTCCTCAACACTATGGGCTACAACAGCAATATTCTCAGTTGTTCTTGAGCGACGTGCACGATTTCGATTCTTCACATCACTAACTTGTCCCAACAGCTCAAATTTTTCCATCAGTTTCACAATTGCTGGCCGAGAAGGTGCTTCGCGACGACCCAAAAATGCTTTAGTTGTGCAAACTATGATCGCAAAATTTTCACCATTTGTGTAGAGATTTTAATAATTTCACTGCATTGTTGAAGCGTATGTCGTTCCATTTTTATTAATGGCGTAGTTTTTACTTATCCTCTGTCAAGTAGTTACAGATTGAGCCAAGATAACTGTTAAAATGGCGGGCTATTGAAAATGAAGTGCCTTATTGGAACACCTTTTATATGACTCAGCCTTCTCCAAAAGTCTTGTTTAAATTTATACGTTGTGTCATATATTCGGACAAATATTACGACTATGGAAAATGTAAATTATTAGATGGTTGAAATCTTTTTTTAAACAAAAAGAGTGATTCAGAAATGTAACATAGGCAAAAGGCTTACTTGGAAATGTTCAGTACTGTATACGATTACATAGTAGCACATGAATCATGATTTAAATGCTCTAAATCTAGAAAATTCGTTTTGAATTAGAATTGAACATTCCACACTCTAGCGGAATTTTATAGTTTCCTATACGTAATAATATATAGTTACAATGCAGTTAGTTACAACAGTAAGGAATACTTCGCGTCCTTTAGCGGCACACTAGCGTGTTGCGACACACTTTTGAGAACCGCTGCTCTAGAATATAGCGAGTTCTCACTTTTCAAATTTGAACGCCGGTCACATACAATATGAATGTATATTATCATTCCAGTATGCGTCTTTCACACGCAACGATGTCAAAATATTTTACTTGGAGCATTAGTTATTATTGTTTTAACACATAACTTAGGTATAAATATTAAAATGTTATTGTAAAAGTCTCGGCACAATTTTTATGTGAACTCTACACTTAATACTGAAAGGCGCGAGAAAAGGATATGGAAAGTTTATTATAATTTCACACGCGATTAGTTTTCTAAAGCAATACGAGAGTTTATTAACTAGTGGATTGTTACACTACGTATATGGTCACCATTGCACTGCTGGACGCAATTAACCCAGTCATCATTAGCCGACCCATTCCTTTCGCTCCAACAATCGACATTGCTAAATGTGGAAACGGTATTGTCTTTAAAATTTCGTAAGGCGACCATCGTCGAATTTGATTTATTTGTTTTTTCAAAGTCATCGCATTAAAAAATAATACTTCAGGCATTTGATTAATCCACGTATTAATTGACAATATATACAGCAAACAACAATAACCGCTAATTACGAATAAGAAATCGTGTGATTGTCTTATGTATATAAAATACAAATTTGACAGTGTGTATACATGCATGCATATGTGATTGATTTATAACTATCCCAATAGTTCGGTTGTTACGGCTTCAACGACTGTTTAATTGTACGCCGATTGAGCAATGCAATACAACCGCCAAAACCTTATCTGTCCCACGCACGGTTATATATCATCCAAGGCAATAAGCTTTGAAAAACGATTTATTACGATTATTAAAATTAGTTTAATGAACTCTCGTGGGTTGTGAGTGGTTTTTCTATTCTATCGCTTTAATTAGGTACATAAATTATTTGATAATATCACGGCGTTTCAACTGTTTTAAATGCAAATTATTAGAATAGTGGACGACCGTATTTAGTAGAAGTCATACATTAATTGGGTTCCGCGTATCTTGATGTAAATGCTGGACAAGTAGTAATAAATGAGCGAAAACTGGATGTGACGAACTTGATGACATGGTTCATTTGTTTACTGATAAATTATGTTCTAGTGCCTTTTTAAAATATTGGTGGGGAAAGTTTGATTCGATGAGAAAAATTTAGAAAAGCATTTTATTAATCAAAACAATTTTCATCTTGTACACATTTCTTTCGACGACTAGAATTGCACAAAAATTATTAAAAGAATCTAAACCCTAAAATTGATAAAGAGTTCGGCATAACCTTTAACCTCTCAAGAAAAATCTCTTTAAGAAAAGGTCTTGATGTCCAAAGAAATAGTGTGGCGAATACCGTGGATGCTATAGAATTTAATAGCTTAAATCGTTGTTTCGTGTGAGGTCTCCATTAAATATTTTATTCATTGAAAAGTTTCTGTAGATGTAATGAATATTTTAGAAAAGTTGACTCAGGCGCCTAGTGTAATTTCCGTATAGCTACTGCAGTTCTAGTTGTTTCATTTACACTAACTTGAAAGGAAAAAACTCAATGCAATCAAAGTATACGAGGAAGGATCAGAAACTGTACTCTCTGTCTATAAAGCCAGCATACGTTTACAGAAAAAATATTTTTATCGGACAAATAAAGAACATACATTATCTAGTTTTCAACAAAATCGCCAACGTTTTCTAAACACTTTTAATACCACAAGATTAGTTTTTCAATATCATTTTCATGAAAATGTTGTCTAATTTTCTTTACTGTTTAACAACTGTCTTCTTCGCTTTAACATTATTGAAACGTCCTCTCAGGTCTTGCTTGGGAGCACCAAAAAGGTAATAGTAGCCGAACGCCAGACCAGAAGTGTAAGGTGGATGGAACCACACGATTTCACGAACTGAATGAAGAGCAGCGTTTCGTGAAGAATAATCCAACTCTTCGTATCTTCGATTTTTATGGCATCACGCAATTTTTTTAAAGCGGCACAGTATGATGCCTTTGGGACATAAATTTACTATAAAAAACTCGCTTGGTATCGAAAAAGGTCGTGCGCATAACCTTTTGAATTTGCGGAGTTTCTTAATTTTCTTTGGCTGTGGCTAATTCTTATGTCTCCATTCACTCGATGAACGTTTACTCTTGAGAGTGTAATAAGGCACTCAGCTCTCATCTCGCGTAATAATTATGACAGTGTTATAAAGGGGTAAGGCATAGGTACCCACACTTTTTCATGCCATGGAGCCCTTAACGTTCAGATTATTTCCGGCGGCGCCCTTCATATGAAGCAAAACTGGAGACCTCAGTCTTTTAATTCTAAAATCTTAAGGTGATTTCGATAGAGCCTGTGGTTGGTTAACTTAATCACTAAAGATTAATATATAACCCCTTTCCACATTAATTTTCGTAATTCTGTATACGTATTTCGACAACTAAGTTGTCATCATCAGCAGATAATTAAGCAGTGTCGCACCTGGAGAACTACGGCAAGAAATATCCGTACGAAAAAACTAATTTCGCACACGATCCGTACCGCTGAAAGCCAAGACGCACATTGTGGCCCACACAGTGTGCGTCTCCAGTTCTCCAGGTGCGACACTGCTTAATTATCTGCTGATGATGACAACTTAGTTGTCGAAATGCGTATACAGAATTACGAAAATTAATGTGGAAAGGGGTTATATAACAATCTTTAATGATTAAATCTAAAATCTTAAATTTAAATAAATTCTATGCTATTATCTCTAAATTTAACTTTTAGATTTTTATAGGACTTTAATTTTGTTTAAATATAATAATAAATAAATTAAAAATAATGTTGGCAAATTTATTTTTTTAGTAATTGTAATAAGCAGGAGAAGGAAAATGTAAGTGAATCGATAAATTAAGAAAATCACATTTATTTTGAGAACGAATAGAATTAATTTTTGCAAATTATTGCTGATTATATGATACAAATGAGTGCAAAAAAAGCTGTTTAATAAATTCATTTTTATAAAATTATATTTTTCAATTTTTTTTTCGTTTTGACGAGGCTGTCGCGGCGCCCACGGAGACTCTTTGCGGCGCTTACTTTGGAAACCTCTGGGATAAGGTCTAGAGACTTTTGTGATCATTTTGGCCAATCCGTCTTCCAAGCAATGTTCGAAATATGTTCACCTATCAGATGTAGGATTTTTGTTATCCGAAGGTGTAAAGCCGATTGAAATTTGCTCGAGAATGTTGAAATAGTTTGGTGAAAAGTATTTAAGTCGCGAAAACTTATATAAATAAATTGAAAACTTTAAATCGACGGGCGGTTATAATCTCAAAAACCTTATTCACGATGACAGACGAATCGCGACGATTGCTGATCTTTGTAATGTCGTGTTGGGACCATGCATTCAATCAATCACGAAAAGCTGAGTTATCGTAATGAATTTGAAAACAGCACAATCAAGTCCATAAAGACACCTGTGTTCGCATTTGTTTTAAACTTAAGCATCCACCTTATAATACCGACCTTGCGTCGTCCGGTTTTCATCTGTTCGGTCCACTCAAGGAATTTTTACGCGACACGAAGGTCAAAGATAACGAAGCGGTCAATAAAGTTGTACACAATGTCAAGAACTTTTTACTGCGGAAATTAAAAAGCTCCTAAAGCGATGAGATAATTACCTAAATGTGAGTGAAGATTACGTTCAAAAGTAATATAAGTTTCGTTATCATTAAAGAAAATATTTTTTGTTCCCAACTGCTCATTAATTATTAAACGTCTCTCGTATAATACTGAGATTTTTAAATTAAATAAACAAATTTATTGAACAAAAATCTCTTTGTTATTTTATAAAATATTCCCTTTTACATTTTGTACTTTTCCACGTTGTGAAATCACACCGTTTCTTTTGTACGTGTGACATTTTTTAAATTTACTGTTTGGATCGTTACATAATAGCTACAGAACTCGAACACCTTCATCCGAATATTTTTCTTTTGAAATATGACAAAGGGTTATTGAGCGTGGCTTTGTCCAGTATGGAGTTATCGTGGACAAAATAATTAACAATACTAAAGAACTCTTAGAGTACAAAAGGAAAAACACTTTTCGAAACATTAAATGGGTCGTATGAACAACCTTCAAAATTTTTGTGTGGGTTTGATACAATGAAGTGAAAATTAATTCTATAAAAACTAATATGTTACTATGATGTTTGCGTGATGATTTTATAATACAGATTGACGATCGTGTTTATACGTATTTTATTTAGACTTTGAACAGATAATTTAAGTACAGATTTTACGAAAACTAATTAGGAATTTCTAGTTGGTTCTGATAAAATTTAAGCGTACCGTAAGTTCCTATATAACTGGTATACTTAATAATAAGATGACGACGATTTTTGAATGACGATTTAATGAAAATCTATGAAATATTCATTGTTTAAGATCAAACAGTCTCGTTTTCACATGACGGAAGAGTTAAAAGTGAGATTTATTTGAATAAAAATAAAAATATAGGAAAAGCAATTAAGCTTGCTAGAATGCATTTCAAAAATGGCAGATGAAATATTTAGTAGAATGAATGATAATTCATCGTTGAGTTGAGAGAAAGTTAGAGAATTGATAAAGGACAAGAATAGTATATTGGAGTTATAGTGTTAACCCAACTAGTAACTAAATAAATAAGCAATGACCTTATATGGGAATAGCAAAGCGAAATGTGTAATAGAAATGGAAATTTTGAAAAGAGTTATTATTTTTTCTTAATCAATATTACTTTAGTGAATGAAGTTTCGTTTAGGAAAGTCACAATATATTAGTGTCGCGATTTAACATATGTATCGAAAGAACGTAATATTTCTGCTTACTTGTGTACGCTTAGTTTAATCAGAGATACGTACTCTAGAAGTAACTCGAGTTCAGTTCACTCGCGCACTCACACAATTGTGCAATGTAGCTATAAATAAAAACATTCCGCTCGAAGATAGTCGAATTCGTACCGTGCGTTGAGGAAATCGACTATCTCTATTAATCATTGTTTGTACGTATTTTATTTAAACTTTGAACAGATAATTTACGTACAAATTTTACGAAAATTAATTAAGAATTTCTAATTGGTTCTGACAAAATTTAAGCGTACCGTAAGTTCCTATATAACTGGTATGCTTAATAATAAGACGACGACGATTTTTTTAATGACGATTTAATGAAAATCTATGAAATATTCAGTGCTTAAGGTCAAACAGTTTCATTTTCATAAGAAGGAAGAACTAAAAGTGAGATTTATTTGAACAAAAATAAAAATATAGGGAAAGCAATTAAGCTTGTTAGAATGCATTTCAAAAATGGCAGATGAAATGTTTATAAAAAGGATATAGAAACAATGATATAAATAAAAAAACAGAACTGTAGGAGGAAGTAGAATGAATGGTAATTCATCGTTGAGTTGAGAGAAAGTTAGGGAATTGATAAAAGACAAAGAGAGTATACTGGAGTTATAGTGCTTACCCGATTCTATAAAAAATTTCAAAAATAAGTAAATAAATAAATAGGCAATGCCCTTATATGGAAAAAGCAAAGCGAAATATCTAGTAGAAATGGAAGTTTTGAAAAGAATTATTATTTTTTCTTAATCAACATTACTTTAGTGAATGAAGTTTCGTTTAGGAAAGTCTCAATATATTAGTGTCGCGATTTAACATATGTATCGAAAGAACGTAATATTTCCGCTTACTTGTGTATGCTTAATTTAATCAGAGATACGTATTCTAGAAGTGACTCGAGTTCAGTTCACTCGCGCGCACACACAATTATGCAATGTAGCTATAAATAAAAACATCCCGCTCGAAGATAGTCGAATTCGTACTGTGCGTCGGTGAAATCGACTAGCTCTATTAATCATTGTTCATACGTATTTTATTTAAATTTTGAACAGATAATTAACGTACAAATTTTACAAAAATTAATTAAGAATTTCTAGTTGGTTCTGATAAAATTTAAACGTACCGTAAGTTCCTGTACAGCTGTTATATTTAATAATAAGATGACGATGATTTTTTAATGACGATTTAATGAAAATCTATGAAATATTCATTGCTTAAGGTCAAACAGTTTGATTTTCAAAAGAAGGAAGAGCTAAGAGTAAGAATTATTTAAACAAAAATGTAGGAAAAGCAATTAAGTTTGCTAGAATACATTTAAAAAATGCCAGACGAAATGTTTATAAAAAGGATGTTGAAACAATGATATAAATAAAAAAATAGAAGTGTAGGAGGAAGTAGAATGAATGGTAACACATCGTTGAGATGAGAGAAAGTTAGGGAATTGATAAAAGACAAGGAGAGCATATTGGAGTTATAGTGTTAACCCAACTCTATAAAAAATTTTAAAAATAAGTAAATAAATAAATAGGCAATGACCTTATATGAAAAAAGCAAAGCGAAATGTGTAATAGAAATGTAAGTTTTGAAAAGAATTATTATTGTTTCTTAATCAATATTCCTTTAGTGAATAAAGTTTCGTTTAGGAAAGTCTCAATATATTAGTGTCGTGATTTAACATATGTATTGAAAGAACAATATTATCGCTTACCTGTATACGCTTTGTTTAACCAGCGATAGACACTTTAGAAGTAACTCGAGTTGAGTTCACTCGCACTCACGCACAATTGCGCAATGTAGCTCTAAATAAAAACATTCCGCTGGAAGACAGGCGCATTCGTACCGTGCGTCGGTGAAATCGACTATCTCTGTTAATCACCAAACTGTTTTTTCCTGTTTAATTGAATAGTTGAGAAGACCTTAAAATAGAAGCAAACAACCTCTAAATATTAAACGTAGTGTTGTTGTACTTTAATTGAAATAGTCAATAATAAGTTATTTTCGATTGTAATTGTAGTAATTAAATACACCTTTAATTAGATGTACCATTCAGACGAATCAAAGTTCCTTTGACAGCAACGAGGACAATAACTTCTTTAAAGATAAAAGTAAAAATCCCGGAACGAAGAAGACTCACTAAAGAGAATCTAAATTAATTTGATAGGATTAATTTTCACTTTCACGCATCTTGATGAGGGCGCAACAGACCCTCTTTGCATTTACATGACGCCAATAAGCGCCAAAAGAGGAAATACGCCACAATAAATCTCTATTAAGACTCTAAAGCACCTCATATGCATATTCGAAGGAATTAGTGAGAATATAGGTACTTAATACTAAAATCTAACAAGTTGCTTAATATCCTTATCATATTCTCTCCCTGTTCAGAATGTTTGATAATAATTGTTGGTAATGTACCTTGCAAAAGAAAATAAAAATTTGGGGACTTAATGAAAATTAAATTTCCTCTTCTTCTGCTTCTTGTGTTTAATGTTTTAAAGAAGCGACGTGCGTAGGTCGTGGATAATTAAATAAATTACTGTCGTAATTGTTACAATTTGTTTCAAAAAATACTTATTATTTTAACTGTTGTAATTTATCAAATGTGTTAGTTATATTTAATTGCGTAAAATATTTACTGTATCTTGTATTTTATTTTAATAACAGCGGCAATCAAAGTATCCCATAACAGAACAATTATTTACAAATTACAGTAGATTTGGTTATTGCAATACAATTATTAATACATACACTTAATTCCAACAATTTTGGGGAGACTGAAAAATAGTTAAAAGATCTTGATAGAATCATTAAATTTATTCGAATTATTCGCTTTCGAGAAGTACATAAAATAACTTTTATATGTCACTGATTTAGTGTTAAAGTGCGGTGAGCTATTTCATTTGGTGTTGTCAATTCCATTTCGATGAAACATCAGCTTCACAATTGATCGACTTAAAGAGCAACAATTCCACAAGTCCTTCATTACATCATAATCCCTCCTTATTCTACCATTTTTGAAGTGTTTCCTGGCGTCCTGTTGTGCGTCATTCTTTTAGCATCTTTCCGTTGGAGTTTCCACTGTCTCTCTCTTGTATACTATATGTCCAAATCGTGTCAACATATTTATATAATTATAATTACTAATATTAAAGTAACCTGACTGCAGGTTTTAACTACATTTTAGATCTGTTTTCATAATGCGATTTATAGCGTGTTACAGGATTCGAAGGCCTCCAGACAGTATGGTGCTCTAATTCGTAAGGTAGCTGCCTAGCAAACGGCAGATAGGGGTTCGAGTCCTTCTCCAGCGCAGAAATTTCTAATTAATTTTTGTGATTTTAATTAATGATGACGTAGCAGAAAATAATTTCCATGTCAAACACTTTCATATCAGTTTTCAAAGCACTTTCATAGTACATCAAATTAATCGCGCATTTTCTTATTTCTTTTAGTCTCGCTTTGTTATTTCAGCTACTGCTCTTAAATCCATCTCTCGTTTTTCTGAAGGCAATTTTTCATCTAGTCTCTTCAAGTCCCCACTTATTTTCACAAGTCAAAATGGATACATATATTATCATATATTTCTGTTTTAGTTTTATGAGACGCTTCATTATTTTTAATGAAAAATTTTTATTCAGAGTGTAGTCATCTATTCGCAATTGTCATACGATTACTTATTTTAGCTACCAACACTCTTCTTACGTTAAAAACAGAAACTATTGCACTTTGGTATTATTTACATTTATATTGATTTTCTTTTGAGGGTAAATTTGATGGAGGCTGTGGTTGATTAACTTAATCACTTACTGTAGGTATATAAACACTTTCTACATTAATTTTCATATTCTGTATACGTATTTCGACAACTAAATTGTCATCATCAGCAGGTAATTAAACAGTGTCTCATTAGGAAACCATTTCAAAATCCGCACGAAACAAATTCCGTATATGATCTGTACCGTTGAAAGCCAAAACCCACACTGTGCGCCGTGGTTTCATGACAATTTAGTTGTCGAAATACGTATACAGAATACGAAAATTAATGTGGAAAGAGGTCATGTATCAGCCTTAAGTGATGATTTTCTCTTGCTTTCTTATAATTACAAATACGTTAGTTTTGTCTATATTAATATGCATTTCATATGGTTCAAGTTCTTTTATAGGTAATGATATAACTCCTCTTACTCTTCTTTTTAAATCTCTTTATCTTTTATCTTCACTATTTCATTCACTAATGCGATGAATAATAAAAAGCTTAAAAGGTTTTCTTGTCTTGCACCTCGTATGTGGTGAATTCTCCCGCGCAAACTTTGCTAGTTCAGTAATTTGTTATTTATTTCTATGTTGAAGTTATTCTGTATTTAGTCCATCGGGACTCCATCAAAGAGCCCTTCCAAATCGACAAAGCGTACATACAACTTGCGAATATATACCATCACATCCTCTACATACACTTTACTCTCTACACATTGCTCTACACTTGTTGCACGTCTTACTTTGGTACCACAAACCAATCTCCTTAGTATTTTATTCGCATTCCAGCCATATTTATACTTGTAGAATTTCAATTCTTGAATAACCTTGTTTTGATCTAATCTTGGCTCGGGGCTTTTCTATTTTTCAATTTGATCAGTGCAACTTCTACTTTTTTGCATACATTCATTTACTTCTATTTCTTCCTCATTGCAATTTAGAGTTATTTCGAAGTATAGAAGTTATTTGTTCTTCATTTGTTAACAGGTCTTCAGTTATTACTAGGTCTCTAATTGTTAACAAATCTTCATTCTGAAAACCTCTTTTCTTACCACTGGTTAAACTTTTCGAAAATCTAGGTAATAGTTTTGTATTGCCCTACCGGTTTTCTCCATTCTTTTGCAAAATTACTCCTATTTTTTTTATAGTAAGAAAGTATCACGTTCTTTAACTAATTTTTGCGATTCTTTGTACTTAAAATGGTTTTTCGAAATTATTATTTTCTTCATGTTAACGATAATTTTCAAATTAAATTTTCATCACCATAACATCGAGATCAAAATGCTTATATGCAACAAACACAAGCACATGCATTCCTATAAACGATATATGATAATTATGTCAAACCTATGTAATAATCAAACAGTCGCATCGAAAATTAACGTGATTGGTATGTATTGCACGTATATTGTTTGATTGATGGATTGCGTTATTAATAATTGTCATTCGATAGGCTAGTATCTCGTTTCGCGTAGGTGGATCCACTTAATATTCGCCAAACTGAATTGCATTGATTTTTTTCATTAGTTCGTGCAATAAGGGTGTTTTTTAAAGGTAATTTTCAGTTTGCAATACTGTCAAATACACAATTCGGGTTATGTGGTTTTACGCGTCAGTTGCTCGTTCTGGTAACGGATTCGCATTAATAGAAAGTTGAATTTTCAAACATTAATAGTTAGTTTTTAGGACGAGAATTTTCATTAAATTGATTGCTTTATGTTTTTAACTGACAATTTACTACTTAAATGAAGATATAAATTTTCTATGAGCGCGTTCCACGGACCTGTTTCTAGAGTGCTGTTAATGAATAGATCATACGAGTAATAATATTAATAAAATTTTTAATATTAACGACATTTTAACTGTTCATACGACCAGTTTAAGAATATTACAAGGGTGGTCACATAAGTACCCGGCCTGACTTAGAGGTGGAGGTAGTTGTTTAAAAAATATCACTGTATTGGAAAGTTCATAATATATAAAGCACGTGTTTCAAGTTTGAAGACGCCACTTTTTTAGTATTTGTTTGACAACCATCAATAGTAAACGTTTTCAGTGAATTTGTAAAAATGGAGAGAATTGGTCATCGTTACGTGATACAATACCTTTATTTGAAAGGCCTCGGCCCAACCGATAGAAAAGCTTAACTGGATTCTACTCTGACTGAGTCTGCTCCTTCGTTTACAATGGCAAAATATTGAGTAGCAAAGTTTAAACGAGGCCGTACGAGCTGCCAAGACAAGCATGGCAGTAGTCGACCAAATGAGGTGACGACTCCAGAAATGGTAAAGAGAATCCACAAAGCGGTACTGGATGATCGCCGACTGAAAGTGCCCGAACTAGCAAACATAGTAGGCATTTCAAAAAGTGCGGTACATCGCATATTATCTGAACATTTGGATATGAGGAAGCTGTGTGCAAGATGGGTGCCGCGTTTGCTCACACTCGAGCAAAAACAGTGTCGTGAAGATGTTGCAATTGAGTGTTTAGAAAAGTTTCACAGCAACAAAGCAGAATTTTTACGCCGTTTCATAACCACGGATGAAACATGGATTCATCGCTTCACACCCGAGACAAAAGAACAATCAAAACAATGTACTCAAAAGGGAGAACCAACTCTAAAGAAGGCGAAGACCGTTTTAACTGCAGGCAAGGCCATGGCATCGGTTTTTTTTTGGGATGCACGTGGAATAATTTTCATTGACTATCTTGAAAAAGGAAAAACTATCAACGGCGAGTATTATTCAAACTTATTGCAACGTTTGAGAGAAAGCGTTCTTTCATTAAGATAAAGCACCAGTTCACAAATCCGTTATTGCAATGGCCAAAATTAATGAATTGAAGTTTTGCTACCTCTTGCACCCTATTCGTCAGGTTTAGCTCCCTCAGATTATTTTCTGTTCTCGAACTTGAAAAGTGGCTCAGTGATGAAAGATTTTCCAACGATGAAGCGATGTCGGCAATTAATGGCTATTTTGAGAAGCAAGACAGTTCTTATTTTAAAAGGGGTATCTAACTTATTGAACATCGCTGGGAAAAGTGTAGAGAGCTGAAAGGAGATTATCTTGCAAAATAAATATATTTCTTTCCAAAATTTTTGTGTTTTCTTTGTTGGGTCGGGTAGTTCTTGGACCACCCTTGTATATTATTAAGCAGTAGGGGTAATCTCTACTTAACCTTGATTGGGTGTCACCCACATTGATATCTTATTTCCTTCGTTTGGTTTAAATGTATTAATCAATAAACCTATTAGCTTTGCAACTTGTTTGAGCTGGAACAATCATTATTGAGCCCAGATTTGGCCCCAACCCACTATTTTTACGTCATTTTGCAGACGATAGCCAATTGGAGATTGGAGACTATTTTAATAGCAAAAAGAAATCTTTTTTTAATGACATAAAATCGTTGCAGGACATATGACGCGTCAAAATTAAGGAAAATTGCGTTGAAAAATAAAATTAATTAAAAAATCATAAGTCTTCTGTTTCATTATTAGGAAGCGAATTTTTCTAGTTCTCTTCATACTTGAAGCAATTGTACAGTTATAGTTGGTGTTGTCTCGGCGGCGAATTTTTGTCGGTGCAACAGGGTAGTATCCGTTACGATAAGTACGTATGTACTAACAAACATAGCGTATAGTTGACTGAGCAGAGCGAATACTATCGATCGCTTTGGATGACTAACCATTATAATATAAATCTGAAAATCATCGATATACTTTTTCACTGTGTTAACGTTTTTTACTCTTCCGCACTTTCTATATAATTATATATTTACAAAGGAGAAAACATAACAACGGCAAGAGAGTCAATTGCCTTACCCCAAGAATCGAAAATAAACTAATGCAAATAATCGTGATTCGGCGGTCACCGTAAGTATTCGGTACGTACACTGCAGGCTATAAGTCTGGAATCAGTTCCAGTAAATTCATAAAAATTAAAATTTATTTATGTTACGTTCGTATTACTTTGATATAAGTACAAAGGATTATTCTTAAGTACATTATAAAGCTTTACATAAAAGATGTAGTTTTAAATGCATTAATAGTTGGAAAATAACCAGAGATTAAGGAAACTCTGCGTGCGGTATTATTTATTCGAGCAGGTAATATTTCTGCATAATGAACGATTGCATGGAATGGACAAATTTTATTGCAGACCCTTCCGCATAAACCTTTTGTAATTACATTTAGTTTTTATATTTATAAGTATTTATACATTTTGAAGTAATGAGAATATTTTAGTTGCTTCGTATCATTTAAAGTGTGTAGACACATAAAAGTGTGTAGAATCAGTAAACATCGTTTGATTATGGCGAAGAGAAAGCAGATATCGCTAGAAAAACGTGTAGAAATTATTAGTCATCATAATCGGGGAGATTCTATACGGGATATCGCGAAAAGAATGAAGATATCGTACAAAGGTGTACAAAATACAATTAAAAGATACCAGTCTACTGGAGGGTATACGGACAGAAAACGATCAGGAAGACCAAAAATTACAACTCCTGCAGAAGATCAGACAATTATATTGACGTCGAAAAGAGATAGAAGATTAACGGCCTCGCAAATCCGCGGTGAGTTTAACAGGGAGCGTGAAACTCGGATTTCTTTAACCACAGTAAAAAGGCGGCTCAGAGCGGCTGGACTGATGGGACGTGTAGCAGTTCGCAAACCGCTTCTACGTCCGCAAAATAAAATAAAAAGGCTACAATGGGCTAAGTTACACAAAGATTGGACAATAGAACAGTGGGAAAAAGTACTATGGACCGACGAATCAAAGTACGAGGTCTTCGGTTCCAGACATCGGATATTTGTAAGAAGAACTGCTACGGAAAAAATGTTACCGCAATGTGTGGTGCCCACGGTAAAACATGGTGGCGGTTCTGTAATGGTTTGGGGATGTTTTTCTTCGGCTGGTGTAGGAGATCTGGTGAAAATCGACGGAGTTTTGAAAAAGGAGGGTTACAGACAGATTCTCGGACACAACGCTGTGCCCTCCGGTCTGAGATTACTTGGAGAAAACTTTATATTCATGCAAGACAACGACCCAAAACATTCTTCTCATTTATGTAGAGGATATCTCCAACAACAGGAAGCTGACGGTGTTTTACAAAACATGGTTTGGCCGGCACAATCGCCAGACCTCAATCCAATAGAGCTGTTGTGGGAAGAATTGGATAGAAAAGTGCGTGAAAAGTGTCCGACGTCCCAGACTCACATGTGGCAAGTTATACAAGATTCTTGGGCAAATATACCCAATGAAACCCTCACAAAATTAGTGTCTCGTTTATCGCGATTGTGTGCTGCCGTCATTAAAGCAAAAGGAGGGTATTTCGATGAAAAGTCCGTTTAGTTGATAATAAAAATAAGTGGATGTAAATAAATAAAGTTTGCTTTTTGTGCTGCTTATTTTATAATAAAACGTTTTGGTATATTAATATTGTTTTATTTTTACAATGTTGGTTAAAGCCACTACAATATTTTCATTATATTCAGAAGTGATTCCTAACTTATGCAAGTGATTCCAAACTTATGGCCTGCACTGTATATACTTACTACAAACCTGGCGTTGTGACAAGTGTGGCCACTCCAGTACTCGATGAATTCATCAGTGGTCCCACCTCAGACTCAAAAAGTCTGGTTTTCTATTTGTCATATGTCGTATGCTATTAGGCTTTTTTCAACTTTAATATAGTGTGTGTGTATTGGGTTGAAGATAATGTTAGTTGTTTATTCTTTCTTGAAAGTTTGTGTTCTTCATTTTCGTCTTATATTCTTCAGTTCGTCTGTCCTATGTATGTTCGTATAAGGTATTTCATAAATATCTTATTTTTCTAAAACAATTTCGCGTTTATGTTTTCGAAAAACTCCGCTTAACTTCTTGTGTATGCTGTCTCTATCTTTTACTTTTGTAATACTCTACTGATTTTATCAGTCTTGCCTTTAATATTAGCTAAAAGTGCTTTCTTATTAACAGCAATTATGCAGTAAGTAATCTATATATATATATATATATATATATATATATATATATATATATATATATATAAATATGAATGTTTGTCTATATGTCCTTTATAGAATCGTAAACTATGCATTTGATCATGTGATGATCTTTAGCAAAGTTCTTGTGCATGAGCCCACGAAGGTTTCTAAGTTGGCACAACCAATTTTCAACAGATGGCGCCACTGCCATTCCAATTGGAAATTTTGCAAAACAATTAATGGATATTGGAAATGGGCGAATGCAAATTGATGAATCTACGCAATGTATCACCTTGCTAGCAAACTTCTGTAAGATCGCAGAAAGCATAGACGATTTAGTGCAAAAAGGTTTCCCAAACATTGCACAGAACTATAAAAATCATCAGTGGCTCAGTAAGCGTGCTATAGTAGCGGCCAAAAACATCGATGTCAATATCATCAACTTCACCATTCAGAATGGAATACCCCGCGAAACGACAACATATAAGTCCATCGATACTGTGGTGAATCAAGACGAAATTGTCAACTATCCAACTGCATTCTTGAATTCGCTTGATTTGCCAGGCATGCAACCGCACGTTCTTACATTGAAAATTGGCGTACCCATCATTCTTCTTCCAAACATAAATCTACCACTACTTTGCAACGGAACCAGACTCTTAGTCAAGAAAATGATGAACAATGTTATCGAGACAACAATTTTGACTGGAAAATTCAAAGGTGAAGACGTACTGTTGCCACGTATCCCAATGATCCTGACAGATATGCCATTCGAATTCAAACGTTTGCAGTTCGACTCGCTTTCGCAATGACTATCAACAAAGCACAAGGACAATCGTTGTGTGGATTAAATTTGGAGAATCCATGCTTCTTACATGGGTCTGCTCACGCGTCGGATTTCGGCTTCTGATTTATTCGTTTACGCATCAGATGGAAAAACAAGAAATATTGTTTATCTTACAGCACTTCAATAAATATCGAATTGAAACGAAACGCTGCAATGTCACAATTTTTTCAAAATGAACAAAATCAATAAAATGACTCAAAATGAATTGAATATTTGTGTAATGTCTTTCCTTCAAATTTATTTTAGTTGATGGCGTAGCAACGCGCGCAGGGTACAGCTAGTATAATAATGAATTTAATTTGTAAATAATTGTAATAAAAGACTGATATAAGCCAATTATATTCAAACAAAATATATATACAAAGTTACATCGACAACACAACCATATAAAAAATAATATTATATCGGGCTAAAATAAAATTTATTTTGAGTTTACCCCGTAGTTTATAAACGCCAGTTCATATTCTCTATATTAGTGAACTGTATATTGTAACGACGTAAAAAAAGTCCATCCATAGAATGCATCTCGATGAAAAAATCGCGTGGAAGTTTATCGATATTTCTCAAGCGCATTGGAACTTTTGTGCTGTCTGAGGAACATATATTTTCAATGCAGACCGTGTCCGGCAATTTTATGTTATCGTTCTTAGGCATTTTAATTTTATACTCAACTGATGGGCAGAATTGTGTGAACGTGCTTATTGTTAAAAGCTTCTGTATTAAGTTCAAACCAGTAGGTGACCCTAAAAATAATTTATAATAAATCCAATTATTCCAAGTTATCTGTTTTCTTCAATTATCTCGTAGGTCTATACGCTGGAATTGCACATCCGATGTAAATCTAATTATGATCCATGTAGGTGGAAACGAAACAAAGACAACGATACAATTTTAATGTGAAAATATCTTCAATTTTATTCATTATTCGCATTTGTTGAGTGACATGACTTATTTAGAAAAGAATGTGTTTCACCCACAACGCTATAACAGATAAATTTTCCACAAGAAATACATGTCAGATAAAATAAAATGTCAGTGATAGTTCTCGAATTCGTTCTAAAGGATATTTATTAAACAAGTAAAATACAGCAATGCTATTCTAATGAACCATTTCATCTATATTATGAACAATTAACCTCTCTAGAGCACGCAGAAAATGCATGCTCAAGTGGTATTGGTGACATAAAATTAATGATAAGAGTTTTGAAAAAGAAAGCAAAAGTAGAGTTAACAATTAACGTACCACGATGCTGAAGAGAAGATGTATGTATATTCATCAAAAGGAGGTAGGGCAAGTGGAAACTTTTTGTTACTTAGGATGCATTTTGGATAGAAAGAAAGTACTGAAACGGATATCAAGAATATAATGAAGAAAGCTAATCAAGTTTATGGATGGCTTTGGAATACGAGTATATGGTCGTCTTTGCAGATATCCAATAAAATCAAAGTATTAATATTCAATAGTAACGTAAAACAGTTCTACTGTATGGTTTTGCGAGTTAGTTTCAGAGAAGTATTTAAAAAGAACCCAGATCGCTATCAAAAAGTCTGAAGCCAATATTAAAAATATTTTGGCCGAATGTGAAATCGAAAACTATCCGAATTTATACTGAAATAGAAATAACCAAAAGAAAATGATAATGGATAAGTCGCACATTAAGGAAGAACAGCTCAGGTATAACAAGACAAACGTTGGCATGGACTCTTCTCAAACAACATGGGGAATTGGGGAAAATAGGAAAGACTGAGGAAAACAACTGCTATAGACAAATGGAAGAGGGATTGAAATACCTTTGTGAATGCTCCCCTAGGAAGTGAAAGGAATATAACAAAAATAGTGGATTAATTGTACACGGACGACTTCCATGATATAAAATAAGAAAAAATGATATGAACATACATACCAGGTGTACCGGAAAGTCATTACCGGTTTTTCTAACAAATGTCGCTAGACTTAAGTAAGCAATGTTATGATTTGACAAATTTTAATCCACCGACATCAAGCTTCAAAGCCATACATGTTACATTTTGCGAAAATAACACTGTCATAGATTTATATCTCTTTGAAAATGTCGAATTTCGTGCTTGAAAAAGTACATTTGCGGCACGCATTACTTCTCCTATTTAATCAAAAGAAAAAGGCCGCCAAAAGTCGTTTGCTGGTAGAAACTTACGGGGACCGTGCTCCAACCATTAAAACATGCGAGGCGTAGTTTCGATAATTCGAAAGTGGTGATTTCGATGTGCAAGACCAAGAATGTTCTGGTAGACTAAAAAGTTCGAAGATGCGAAACCGCAAGAGTTATTGGGTGAATATACAACCCAAACTATAAAACAATTGGCAGAAGAGTTAAACGTGGCCCGAGAAGCGATTGGCAACCGATTACGAGCAATGGGAAAAATTCATAAGATGGGAAAATGAGTGCCACATCAATTGAATGAAGGAAAATCGAAAAATCGTCTGCGAAATGCCGCTTCAAAGATATGATCGGAAATCATTTCTGAGTCGAATAGTGACGGGGGATGTAAAATGGATTTAATTTAAAAACCCCAAACGCTAAAAATCATGGTTATCACCTAGCGAAGCCGGCTCATCGACTCAAAGACCAAATCGTGTTGCTCGCAAGACAATGCTCTATATTTGGTGGGACCAGGGTGGCGTGGTTTATTACGAACTGTTGAAATCTGGTGAAACAGTTAATACTGATTGCTACCGATAACAAATTATCAATTCGAACCATGCATTGATATAAAAACGTCCAGAATGGACCCTAAGACCGGTCAAGGAAGATTTAAAAGCACTTGAATGGGACATAATATCGCACCCGCCGTACTCTCTAGACCTTGCTTCGTTCGACTATCACCTTTTCGCATCAATGGGACACGCGCTTGTAGAGCAGCACTTCACCAAGAATCAAATGATACTTTGAATAAATAAATTTTTCCATTTTCGTGAAAATTATGAAGTTTTTTTTTTCGAAAAAACCTGTAATGACTTTCTGGTACACCTGGTATATCATAAAGCGATTCGAGACATTACATTTACATAAGTGTTTTCATAATGCATATTTACAATAGTCCTCTTTGCCCACAACGTAATAAAATAAACGAACTTAAAATTTTAACAGCTCCTGAAGTTATTTAGTTGTTAAAACTATTTTCTATTTAATTGTAAAACAATAGCAAATTATACTTTTTAAAATATATCTGACATGCATTTGATATACGATTTTACACATTATAATAGGGCTAAAGCAAAAAAAAACTTATGCTGACCGTTTCTTAAATTGTTCTTTAGTAAACGAGAAAAAATTCGGAAGGCTTCATATAAGAAAGATTGAGAGAAACAGAGTCTTTTGGTAGGCCAAAGCATAAGAACTTTGATTTTGGAAAACGTGTATTAAATCGTATTGAGCAAAATCCAGATGTTAGTTCTAGAAGAAATGCATTGACGAAAGGTATCAATCATAAGGCTGTGTGGAGAATTTAGAAAACCAACCAACTTTATCCGTACTATTTGCAAAGAGTCCGGACTTTACTAAGAACTTTTTTGCAATCTGACGTTTTTACATCATCAACAGCAATTTTAAATTAGTATGTGGATTGGAATTTTCAATTTTTCGGTGTACGAGGGTGGTCTGAAAAGTTTCCGACCTCAACGTGAAGATGGCAGCGCTCATCAATAAAAGCTAGGGAATATAGTTGTGTATCTATTGTCAGGTACTCACCAAAGTTTCAGCCATTTTTGACGCGCAGTTGTTATTTGACAGTCGTTTGAGTGAGTCGATGTAAGTGTTTCTGTGAAAATGGAAAAAATCGAGTATCGAGCTGTCATTAAATATTTAACGTTAACGTTAGACGAAAAACGTGTTCGAATGAACATTTCCAACGCTTTCTTGGCGCAGTTTAGATGCAATAAATCCCAGTTTTGGCGCCGATTAATTACTGTAGATGAAACTTGGATACACCATTATACGTGTGAAACAAAAATACTGTCAAAACAGTTGACTGCAAAGGGGGAACCGGCTCTAAAAAAAGCAAAAACTGTTTTCGGCTGGGAAAGTGATGGCGACTGTTTTTTGGGATAGTCATGGAATTATTTTAATCGATTATCTTCAAAAAGGAAAAACTATTTCAGGAGCATACTATGCTTCATTACTTGACAAGCTGAAGGCAGAAATTGTGACAAAACGGCCACATTTGCAGAAAAAGAAAATCCTGTTTCACCAAGATAGGTTTGAATTGCTTGACCATCCGCCTTACTTACCAGATCTAGCCCCAAGCGACTTCTTTTTGTTTCCTCGTCTAAAAATAATAGGGACAGGAAAATGAAAGGACAGAGATTTTCGTCAAATGAGGAAGCAATCACCTTCGTGAACAATTATTTTGCAGAGAAAAACGCCGAGTGCTATTTGGACGAGTTAAAGAGATGGGAGCATCGCTGGGGGAAGTGTATAGAGTTACAAGGAGTTTATAAATTTTAAGATGTCTTGTCTTTGTTAGGTCGGAAACTTTTCAGACCACCCTCGTATGTGTATATGTGAACAGGAATTATTGAACGGGTACAAATAAACCTAAGGAACACTCATGGTGTCACCTTTGTTGTAGGCAATTTATTTGTGTATGAATTCGAAATTAAAGTATTGTGGCGTAGATCGTTGGACGATACTTTCGTTATATGGCCACGTGAAACCAAGAAACTCTAAGAATTCATTTACAAACGAATAGTATTTACCCCAAAATTCAATTTACTATGGAGCTGGAACAGCAAGAATGGCTACTTTTTTTAGACGTACTAGTAATGAGAAATACGGCTCCTTAGGACACCGTATACAGAAAATCTACACACACTAATCGTTATCTCATCCTTCAGTCACATTATCATCCTTCCTAACTCCAGGCAGTAGTAAAAATACTGGTCTCCAAATCACAACGACTTTCAGATGCAGATAATCTATAGACAGAAACGAAAAACATCAAGAATATTTAGTAGAAAACGGTTTCTTAAGCAGCAACATAAATAAAGCATTTCAATAAACACAAAATGACATACGAACAAGAAAACAATAAAAAAGTTTATCTAGCGTAAATAGAAGAGATCACTGATAGAATTAAACGGGCACTACAGAAACACAATATAGACTACACAGACAATATACTATGTTGACAATAGGGGAGGTGATAGGAAATTCTAAAGAAAAAAATCTCGTTTGAAAAACAAGGCATGCATGAAATATCATGCTGCTAGTAATTCTTTATAGGACAAGCGAGAAGAAGGATAAGTATTCGTAAGGAAGAATGCCGCATCGCAGCACGAACGAAAATAACTATATCTTCACCCCAGCGCACGGTTATGACTGATCACAATATAAATTTTGACAGGACAAAAATTATAGTAGAATAGCGTGACAACGACTAACTTTTGCTGTCTGCCTAGAAACCGATAATTATTAATATCTGTACAAATGTGCAGAGAAGGTAGTGCAGTGAAATGAACGACGGATAACATACAAGAGTGCCGAGAGTCAGCTTCATTCGCTTGTTTCAAGTCGAACAAGAGACAAGAGAAGATGAGTGGGATATCATTGAAACGTTGCCAGTTCTTTTAGTGGCTGGCAAGACATACGGCATGATACCTGAAAACCAACAATTTACAAAGAGTACTAGGAAAGTTTTGCAATATGATGCAACAATGAATCGTAGGAAGTTGCTTGTTGCTGCATGTTGAGACATGTTCATACGTGCATAGTAGCCGCCGCGCCATGTCGATAGGCTTAGTTATTCATTAGCAGTGAGAGTGTAAAGTGCTTGCGATGGCATCGCGTTCACGAAATGAGATAAGGGCAGTTTTGCGTTATAATTTCGTGCGTGGTTTAAACATAGACCAGTGCTTCGAAGAAATGACTCTTGCACTAGATGATGTTTGTCCACGTCACACAACTTTATTCAGGTGGTATAAAGAATTACAAAGGGGAAATTTAACTGTGGAGGATGCTGAGTGCCGGGAAGGTCACGAACGTCAGTTACAGATAAAAATATTGCTACTGTGTGGAAAATGCTCGGCGAGGACAGGTGAATGACCTACCTACGGATAGAGGGTACTTCAGGCCTAAATGCACCAGCAATTCGTTCGATTCCGCATGATCATTTGCACGTGAAGAAACTTTGTTCTCTCTGGGTGCCGCATCGACTGACAGAAGAGCAGATGACACGACGTGTGACTTGGTGCCGGGAGACGCTAAAAAAGTTTAATGAGGGACAATCTCAGTATGTGAACAACATCGTGACAGATGACGAGACTTGGCTGTACTATTACGACATGCCGACCAAAGTTTGGGTCTTTGATGATGAGGACACACCCGTAGTTGTCAGAAAATCCCGATCTGTAAAGAAGAAAATGATATTTTTCAAATTGAGCGGAATTGTGGAACATGTCATTTTGGACACACAGAAGACAGTCACAGCTAAGTGGTATACTGAACAGTGCCTGCCTAAAGTCATTGGATATGTGAAGAACCTGCGGCCAAATTCAAGTCAAGAACGGACGTTTAGTCCCTCCATCACGATAATTCTCCAGCTCACCGCGCCAAAGCCTGCACCGAATATTTGACCACGACAGGATTGAAACTTCTCGAGCACCCTCCCTGCAGTCCAGATCTTGCTCCCTGCGACCTTGCACTGTTCCCGCATGTGAAAATGAAGCTAAAACGGAGGCGGTTTTCCAGTGATGAAGACCTTCTGCGGGCTTGGGGCAACGAGTGTGCTTTACTCCCTAGTGAAACAGAACTGGTTTAAAGATTGGTTTCGGAGGATGGAGATCTATATTAAGTGTAGAGAGAATTACTTTGAAAAAAATAAATAAATAAAGCTGTATTGCAAACCTTTTCTAGTACCGTTTGTATACTGTGATCATGAAAGTCACAAAACAATAAACAAAAAAATCATAAAAATATCTGCAGGATACAGTAACTTTCATTTTAATTGCATTTATGAGTACGGCTAAAATCCCCTGGTAACAACTTATGTTAAATGAATTATTTATAAGGAGAACTTGATCAAGACCTCATAAGGCGGTTCGAAAAAAGTACTGTACTCCTGTCGCGGTGCAATAGTGCTTGGTAGTTATAACATTAAAAATGTTGTTTTTTATCTACTATAGTTATTAAACTTGGTGTCATGTTTTTTAATAAAGACCAAAAAAGACTGAACTGAACAACACGCTCCTAGAATAAAAGAAATGATTGAATTGGATGAATTTTAGAAACTTCAATGGCGTATCATATTATTAATCGATTTGCGTCAATAAATGCTTACTTATATTTTGTTCCCAAAATTCCACATCCACTTGACATACCCTTAAAAACATTTTTACTAGACCTTTCCAAAAGAATGAGCTTCGAGAAGGGATTTCTAATATTACTTCCAGGTTAGGTGTATTTTTATTTCGAGGAAATGGAACTTGTATCACCTCTTTCTCAGTTGGTGGTGTGCTTTCAATGACTACTTCTATGGCAAAATCTCCTATTTCAGAATTGCGATAGTATACCCACATAGACGTTTTCCTTAGCGAAGCAGTACCTAATATGCAAGTCATAGAACCCACACCATTATCGTCAAAGTCGATTTGCGGTCTAACAGGATGCAATCTAGTTAAGAAGTATTTGGGATAATTTCTCGAATAGGGCAATGAATTAACTTGATTCAATGTGGTACACATGACGTGACTGACTTGAAGTTGATGTGTTGACTTTATCATATAAGGTGAACAGCACTCAAACGTAACTTCCTTTATTTTACACAACTCCATTGATATGTAAAATGATTTTGTTGGGTACGTCAGATCAGGCATTCCTGTTAGAGTGACAACTGTGCTCTTAGCATAAAAATATCCTTTACATTCCCCGCTCAAGATCAACGTACATTCAATTTGCTTTATGAATTTTGCCCAGAAAGTAATTTCGATTTTACATTTACTTTTCGGTTGTATGACGTACAATTCATGATTAGTACTAAAACACTCATCATCATTCTGATAAAGTATAGCCTTATAAGCCACAGTAAAGTCGTTCTTGTTCTTTATAATTAGCGATTTCTTTCCTCGTTGACTCAAACCGACGAAAAACTCCAAGGTTTCCGAAGGATACATGCTCGGTAAAACTTCGTACAAATAAACAATTATGAATAATGTCCTCAAAGAATGGGCCCTGATAAGATCTTCGACCCTAACGTCGAAACTGAAATTCAGTATGTTCCAACCTTCTATCACTTTTATATTATTGTGCAGAATCTCTTCGTAACTAAAAGGGTCCAGACATAATTTTTCAAAATGGGATTTAAGATATGGACAGTACGTCAAAGTTATTGCGACGTAAACAAATCCATCCAAGAAACTTTCTCCGAAAAATGTAATTTCCTTAGGTCCTATGGATGGATTATTTATCCATATTGTGCTTCTCATCTGTAAATTAAATCCGGTCGTTACTACCTTCTTTTATTTTTTTTTAAATTATTACTATATGGAAGGTGTTCTAATAAGACATTTCATTTTCGATAGCGCGCCATTTAAACAGTTATCATGACTCAACCTGTAACTACTTGGCAGATGACAAGTGAAAACTACGCCATTAATAAAAATGGAAAGATATACGCTTCGACAATGCATTGAAATGATTAAAGTTCACTACAAAAATGGTGAAAATTTCGTGGTCACAGTTCGCAAAACTAAAGCATCTCCTTCTCGGCCAGCAATTGTGACTCTGGTGGAAAAATTTGAGCTGTTGGGACAAGTTAGTGATGTGAGGAATCGAAGGCTTTTAAAGTTCAGTTAACACAAGAACTCACGTCTACCGACCATCAACAGCGTCATGTCTTTGCTGATTGGGTCCTCGAAATGCATCAAACTGATCCGTAATTTCATCGAAAAATCATCTTGAATGATGAGGCCCATTTTCACCTCGGACTTAGCAAGCAAAATTGTCGCATTTGGGGCTCGCAAAATCCAAGAATTATTGTTGAAAAGCCTCTCATTCTTCAATGTGTGACTGTTTCGTGCGGCTTTTGGTCCGACGGGGTCACTGGACCTTACTTTTTCGAAAATGAGCCTGGAGCAACTGTTACGGTGAATGGATTACGCTATCAAACGATGATTAATGATTTTGTATGGCTGGAATTAGAAGTTATTGATGTGAACGACATTTATTTTCAAGAAGACGGCGCTACGTGCCACACAAGTAATGATACAATCGCTCTTTTGCGTGAAAAGTTTGCTTACCGTGTGATTTTTCGAAGAGGCCATAATTGGCCACCGAGATCTTCTGATTTAACACGTTTAGACTTTTTTCTTTCGCGCTTCGTGAAAGATAAGGTCTATGCCAATGGCCCGCAATCGATTCAAGACCTCAAAGATGGAATTCGTGAAGTATACATACAGCCGCAAATGTGGGGAGTGGTGATGGAAAATTTCATGAAAAGAATATGATCCTGCAAGCGTAGCCGTGGCGGCCATTTGGCTGATACTGTTTTCCATTATTAATGGCATACCGTCCTCTTTACAATTAAATAAACATCCAATGATTTGGCTTAAAATTACTCGTTTTTTTTGAAACCTCTTATTGGAAGACCCGTTATTATAGACTTATTGCATTTCCTCAGTGAAACTGCTTAGGTGCAGTAGTTCAGCCCTGAAGATGTCCCATACAAATGGATACGAAACGTCGGCAGATATACAAGTGACGCGGTTCCGGAACTGAAGCCCAGAAGCAGACATCATGATCTATTTTTATCTCGTGACTATCAAATAAATCAATCGAACAGTAGATGGAAATGTAGATATCTTGATCTAGATTCAACAAGGAAACCCTCTATTGCACATAGAAGAAATACTCATTCCATCATACAGCAGTTTGTCTAGACTCCCAGAAAATGATACAGAACGATACATACAGAACCATAAACTGATGAACTTTAAAGTATGCAATCAGAAACCGACAGTGATTTTGAAGCAGATTTAGAAGTTCTCAACGTTTTAATCAATGAAAATGATTTCATTAGAGACCTATTACTATTATAATTATTATCGTCATTGTTATGATCATTACTTCATCGTCATTTTTATTATTACAAATGTTATGTATTCGAATAATTAAAATCATGGAAAATTTCACATTAACAGTGAGTGTTTATACCTCGTTATAATGAAATTCCAGCCAATTCAGCAATAACAATTCGTTGGTACTAAATAAGTGATTATTTTTAGTAATATTCTTGACCGAGGAACGAAACCTCTCTTCAGGCGTTGATGCTATTTTTGGAATTTGTAAAAGGCCTTTTTGTCCCACAATTAATCTGGATAGCATTAGAACTTTGTACGTTTGAAGTATAACATCCAGCCAGCATTGTTTTGCTATCTTGTAAAAAGCGCGCATATCGGATATTTTGATTTGAACTTTGGCACGACTTTCCGATGAGAAGTTTAGCATATAGGTACAATACATTGAATAGTCCATCATAAATTCTGGACATTCGTAGGTAAAGTACGCCCCCAGACTAGACAAAAATTCCAGAGCCTTCGCATATATTTCGTAAATATAAGCTACTGTAGCAGTTTCTTCATCCGGTAATAACCTGGAAATAATTTTTGATTATATGTGACAATTAAATTGAAAATGGCGGGTGTTATTCTTTTCGAGACGCTAATTAAAAATTAAAATTTGAGTGATTTGTGAAAATAGAGGCTATCCAGGCTTTTAGAAATAAAAAAGTTGTTCATTGCGAGTGCGTATGTTAAAAAAACCTAAAAATACTGGTTTGAAATGTTCAGTTTTTTTTCGTCGTCGTGTTCCATTTGCTCGAACAATCAAGCGTTTGACTGAGCGCCTCGTGCAAACTGAATCTACGACAGATGTCGCAAGAAGTGATCGACCTCGTATTGCTCGCTCGAACGAGAACATCGCTGCTGTTGCCGTCGACGTCAGAGGGAATCAACAAACACCAACGAGACGACGATGCACACAATTAAGCATCAGTAGACGTTCGTTATAATGAATTTTGGTGAAAGATTTGAAAATTTTCCCCTAGAAAGTGCAAACTGTTCACGAATTGCTGTCTGCTGACCGTCGGAAAAGGTTAACTTACTGCCATACTCTGTTAAACTTGCTGCAAGAAGAGGATCATTTCGTATCAAAAATAATAATGACCGACGAAGTCCATTTCCACTTAAGTGGTTATGTTAACAAACAAAATTTGCGTTTCTGGGGCACAGAGAATCTGCATGAAGAGCCATTGCATCTCCTCAAAATGACTGTTTGGTGCGGCATTTGCCATGAAAAAGTGATTGGCTTTTATTTTTTGAAGACACCGATATCACCACCGTAACCGTAAATGGTGAATGTTACAAGCAGATGCTAAACGAGTTTCTTTTGCCACAAGTTGCTGCATTGGGTCTCGATCATTGTTAGTTTCAACAGGACGGAGCAACCGCTCACAGAGCTCGGGCAACGATTGAAATTTTGAGACACCAATTTCCAGGTCGAGTGATCTCCCGTTTTGGAGATTTGAACTGGCCGTCCAGATTGCCAAATGTAACAGCACCAAACTTATTCTTTTGGGTCTTTTTAAAATCTTGCGTTTACCACAATAAACCACGAACCTTGCAAGTCTTGAAAGTTAATATTGAAGAAGAATTCGTCAATTTGGAGCCAGATGTTTTGCGAGCAACAATTCAAAATGCCGTAAAACGAGCGCAATTATGCATCAACTGGAGAGGTGGCCGTTTGAGCGATATAATTTTTTCCAATTAATGTTATCAATTTTACACTTTCAAATAAACTTTTTATGAAATCAGAGCTCTTTTTTTTCATTTATAACAAAATGGCAGCCAGTTCTAATTATGACATTACTTTTGCGCCACCTGTTATAAAACGCATCTTATTCGTTTGCTCGTGATCTTTACAGTGAACCGATGAACTCCTATACTCCGATATGATGATTATTCACCATTGCATTGTTAATGATTTCAATGATATTTCCAGTTGTGGTCGATTTTGTATTACAGGCTGCTCGACCTTGAATCGATATAGGATCATGTTTAAACTCTGTTGCCTACATTGCGAATAAAGAAGCATTAATGGCAAGGATTGGCATCATTTTAGTTTTTATTTCAGTTGGTGTTAAACCTCCCAAAACAGAATAGTATTTACCGCCAGACACTAAATTTTTTTTTGATTTTGACAAAAGCACGTACCTTGTTTTCTTCAAACTCAAATGAACATTTGTTGAATCTACATTAATGAATGATAGTTAGCAAATTATGTGGTAGCAGATAAGAGCTTCAGAGAACAAATTCTATTTTATACTCTGACTGCTATCTATACGTGTTAGAAAAGTATTTAACTCCATTCTCATAAGTCTTTTTAAAATATGGTTCTAAAATATTCTTTTTTATTTTTGCTAGAGATTTGATTAGCCTTTTTTTAAGGGAACAGCCTTTTATACAACACATCTACAACCATAAGTGATCATTATACAAGATGCGATAATCTAATTCCCTAGACGGTTATCTAATATCATCATTCGACATGGTATTTTGTGTGAAAATTACGAAAATTAATGTGGCAAGGGGTTATATATCAACCTTCAGTGATTAAGTTAATCAACCGCGGGCTCCGTCAAAATCACCTGGTGATATACAGTGAAAATGTTGTCATAAAAGATTTTAAACTGGCAAAGTTATGGGAGGCGAGCCCAAAACTAGGCAGTCAAAAAAGTTAGTATTATTAAGCGAATAAGAGATGCAATGAATTCCAACAAATGATTAAATGAGAGTTGGACAGTTAAATAATTGCTGCTTTCTTCTCCTGTTATCGCATGTACATATGTCACATTTACAATTTCAGGCTACGATTGTCTGTTTTCTGTACCAGAAAGGAATACTCTACCAAGAATATGTTGGACAGAGGCAAATGATTAATCAATAGCACTCCTTACAAGTGTTGAATGTGATTCTGTTCGACGAAAGAAACCAGAATTGTGACTGTAGAAGTGAATTAATCACGGTAACGATATGTCGAGTCAGAATTAGTTCGCTGTGGAAACTTTCTGGATGAAAAAACGATTAGCTAATTAGGAGATTCTACTTAAACACCTGACTAAGCTGTTTGAAATATGTATGTATTTACAAGACTAAAAAACGTTGCGAAACTTCATTTAGGCAAATGTATAAAAGGGAAATGGGAGTTCTTTGAAAACGGCAGTAGCTTCTAGCGTTCTGTTTCCTACGTACACTTTTAAAGGGGAATTTTGGCAATTAAATTATCACATATCATACCTAATGGAGTAGATCCATGCAACTGGCCTAGATTAATGAATAAAATTATGCTGGGTAACAAAGGAAAATATTTAATAGATCGAATATATTATGCAAGAGTGTTGGATGAAAGTCTGGAAGAATAAACGATTTTTTGTTTTCACAGAATATATAAAAGAAGATTAAATGTTTTTAGAACAAAGCATGGTTAATTTTCCAAAATTTTAACATAATAATATTAAACAACGTGAAGAATTATTAAAATCGACGTTCTGGAATCAATAAGACAAAACATTGCTATTGCCAAATTTTGGTTCAACATTATTTGACTACTATATATGTCTTCTTGTGCCGCGGATGAAGAAATGTTAAAATTAACGTCTTGGAATTAAGAAAACAAAACAATGGTCATGTCATTTTTAACTCACTTCAATTCAAGATATTCCTGGAACTGTTTCCCCGCTAAGTTGAAAAGGAGTTGTATGAAGGGGGGAACAGTCGGCGTTTTCGTTTTATTTCTTGAAGTGTTCGCTGGTAGATTGTCTAACATCACAAAATTAATTCCTTCAGGAATTTCGTAAAAGATACGTCCAAAAAAGCCTTGAGTATATACCCAATTCTCTACAACTGATACGCAGGTGCCCATAAACTCAACAAATCCATCAACTTTGTCATCATTGCTTGGAAAGAACGGATAACTGACGTAGAAGTTGCTGAGGTCAAATTCTTCGATCAATTTAATCGGAGCATCCATTATCGACATTATAGATGGCCTATTCTGGAAAATACGTTATTTTGCAATTTGAGGTGTGTAATAATAGTAATTAAATTATTAACAATATAGACAGTGCTAGTATGCAGTAATAATGACAATTATTATTTTTAATTATCCGGTAGAACGAACTCAGAGTAGGCAAAAGATGCATACGATAACTTAAAATGTAATACAACACCAAATAAATTCAAAAATAAAAAGTAACTCGTAACTAATAGGGAGACAATATAGAATAAAAATATACATACTTACCAGAGGGTCAAGGGATTCTTTTCTTTGTAGTTGTAAATTATAATTCGTATTCCCTATATACGTGTTCACCAAAGCGTACGTAGTGAGGAAGCAATTTTCCGCAATACCATACAAAGGTGCATCACATCTAACACCACACGTGCAAAACATCGAGAGATTGCAAGCAATTGGATGAGATTTTTCGTTATGGAAGAACAGCCGCAGGACAACCACTCTTCTGTTGTTATCATCAGGCTGACTATCGATCACTTCCATTCCTTGTTCACGAAGGTCGCTGTAACAGTGAGCGCTGCAATTTGCAAAATGATTCTCGAAAATGAATTTTCTGATGGTAACGATGTTAACATGGAGCGGTGCCGGTTTGTAATAACTCGTTGGATTCAGAAAGGTAATAATCGGTGATTCAAATTTCCCCTCAATATACAATGTATTATGAGACTGCATAGACATGTCCGACCTAAAATACACAGGCAGTGCGGCGCGATATATTCCGGTCTCGAGCGGTTGAAAATTTATACTCAAAACCACTTCTTCTTTCCAATCGAGAGAACATACTATCGCCTGAGAGTAGCGACTGATTTTCTTGCCTTTTACATATGTAATGCTAATGAATTGGCCTAAGTCTTCCGTTCTAATGCAAAAATCGTCAGTATCCCTTTGGTTATTGGATACTTTCAATTCGTAATTATTATTGCATCTAAAGGGTGGATATTTAAAATCCAGATATACTTTAAATTTCGAAAAACACAATCTGGGTTCTGTTGAATAACTTTGTACTTTAGACAGAGGCAGATACTGTGGAACATGGATACATTTGCTGTCCACAATGTCGTTTGATATGTAACAGTTAACCTGTTTTCCTTGCGACTCGTTAATTATTGGACCCAGGATGTCGTTGATAATCAGTGGTAAGACAAATTTATCGGTGGCTGCTGCTTTGGGTATGTAGTGAATATATAACTGCTTCAAACTATGCTTCTCCAAAACCACTTCGTTTACTGGTCGCGACTCCCAATGGTTTCTGCATTCGGTTATTTTATATTCATTGTACATTGACATATCGAATTTAATAGAAGCCATCGCCTTACTTCTATTTTCCAGAGTGAATCGTAAAACTTCTGAAGTACTCGCTGGAATTTTTTGAAATTTAATAATGGACGGCGTTATCAATATGTCAGGGAAAACAACGTTCCCTCTCATAGGCAACTCTAACAAACCCGATCCAATTATGTGAAATTTCACCACTGTAGAAAATGTAACGAAAGATTTAAGTGTAAGGGTTATGTTAATCACTGTATAACTATTTCCATGAACGGTTCCCTCGCTGGGGAAAACCCGAATGTAGGGTGAAAAATTACTTTCGATTAAACGAAACGTCTTCAAAGATTCACCATCATTTTGCAAAACTGCCCTTCGGGTTACAGGTATATTTAGAGGCATATCAAGAAATGTCAGTTCGGGTTCCATAAAATGAAGCGTAGCACTCATAGATTTAACTAGTAGTTTGACTTGATTAAGTATCGTGTCACCAGCTAAAAAATTAGCTTCAGCTACTAATGGACCGTCTCGATTTGGCAAATACAGGACGTGACACATTAAACTTTCCTTAGAATCTATAATACCTTCGTAAGGGTCGATCTTAAAATTGTTATTTTGCAACTGCCATGAAAATCCCGTGCATATATTTAAAGGGTTGGTGATTTCTATGAAACTGTACACTTTATCATCGGTAAATTCAATCATCTCCGTATTCAGATTTAAAGTGACGGGGCAAATGTCAGCAATCACTGTTACAACGAAAACCCCGCACTCATTAACAATAATGTCTAGAGACGTCGAATAGTACCCAACTGATGAAGATATAAACAAAATTGGAATATCAACGGAACTGCCCGCCTTTATGATCTTTCTGTTACTCTCCAAAAAATATATATTCGTCGATTCAGGTCTTATGAAAATCCTTATTGGGAATGTATTGGAATTACTTATGGTTACTTCGAATTCAAATCTGCTGTGTGCTGCTATCTAAAAAATTAAATTTGGGTTAAAAGAGTTAATGAAAATCCCCTAACTTTAATAACATTAACCGCAAAAATCTAGATTATAGACATATTCAATATTATATGCTACGTATCCTAGAAAACATTTCCAGCATGGGGACTTCATGACATAGCTTTAGTCAAACTAGATGAATTATTCCTAAGCACTAAAGAAACTATTCAATTTTAAAATTTCAACGTACGTATTTCAGAAGTTATAGCAAGAAAGTATTAAATTTCTTCTTGTATGATAATAACTTTTTTGCCGCAGTAAACACATCATTTTCGTATGCACTATTTTATACAGAATTTAAATAAATATCACTCGAAAATATTATTTATATCAAACATATTGTACTAGTAATTAAGCGTTCCAAATTGTTTTTGTGATAATCATGATTTTATTTAGTAATAGTGAAAAATTTGATATACTGAGTTGTTATATTCTAGTAATGCATTGGAGGCTGCACTATGAAAGAAGATAACTTAGTGCTTGTAATATGATTTGTTTTCCAAACTAACTGCAAATTAGTGAATGCAGGAGTAGAATTAAGAAATTGAACGTAACACTGATATTTCGAAAACTACAGTGAAAAGAATGTTAAAGAGTCACAAATATCACGGTTATATATATTACATGCAGTTGAAAATAGAAAGAAAAGAGATAAAAAAATCTTAACATAACAACAACGAGAAGAGAATTAGTAGAATTAAAAGAGATGGATGAATATATAAACTTAGAAACCTTCATAAATAAAAGGTGTTCAAATAAGACATTTCATTTTAAATAGCCCGCTATTTTTTAACAGTTGTCATGACTCAACCTGCAATTACTTGACAGATGACAAGTAAAAACTACGCTGTTAATAAAAATTGAACGATATACGCTTCAAAAATGCATCGAAATTATTAAAATTCGCTACAAAAATTGTGAAAATTTCGTGGTCACAGTTCGCAAAACTAAAGCATTTTTGGGTCGTCACGAAGCACCTTCTCGGCCAGCAATTGTGAAACTGGTGGAAAAATTTGAGCTGTTGGGACAAATTAGTGATGTGAAGAATCGAAATCGTGCACGTCGCTCAAGAACAACTGAGAATATTGCTGTTGTAGCCCATAGTGTTGAGGAAAACCCAGGTTTGCCCATTTCTCGTCGATCTTTGGAATTTGGCATTCAACAAACGACACTACACAGAATTTTGCATAAAGACTTAGGTCTTAAGACTTTTACAGTTCAGTTAACACAAGAACTCATGACTACCGACCATCAACAACGTCGTGTCTTTACTGATTGGGTCCTTGAAATGCATCAAACTGATCCGGAATTTCATCGAAAAATCATCTTGCATGATGAGGCGCATTTTCACCTCAGAGGTTACGTCAACAAGAAGAATTGTCGCATTTGCGACTCGGAAAACCCAAGAATTATTGTTGAAAAGCCTCTCCATCCTCAAGCGGGGTTGACCTTACTTTTTCGAAAATGAACCTGAAGCAACTGTTACGGTGAATGGATTGCGCTATCAAACGATGATTAATGATTTTGTATGGCTGGAATTGGAAGTTATTGATGTGGACGACGTTTATTTTCAACAAGACGGCGCTACGTGCCACACAAGTAATGATACCATCGTTCTTTTGCGTGAAAAAAAGCTGACCGTGTAATTTCTCGAAGAGGTCATCACAATTGGCCACCGAGTCTTGTGATTTAACACCTTTAGACTTATTTCTTTGAGGATACGTGAAAAATAAGGTCAATGCCAATGACCCACAATCGATTTAAGACCTCAAAAATGGAATTCGTGAAGTTATCGAGGACATACGAGTATGTACAGCTGCAAATGTGCGAATTGGTGATTGAAAATTTCATGAAAAGATTATGGTCTTGCAAGCGTAGCCATGGCGGCCATTTGGCTGATATGATTTTCATTTATTAATGGCATACCATCCTCTTTACAATTAAATAAACATCCGATGATTTCGCTTAAAAATACCAGTTTTTTTTACATATCGAAATGAAACCTCTTATTCGAAGACCCGTTAATAGATGCAAAGAAGAAATGGAAGTAAACTGAAGAATAGAAGAAAGTAATAGGTATTCTGCTGGATTGCATGGCATTGTAACATCGAAGAAATTGAACTGGGAAACAAAGATCAGTCTATACAAGTCAATACAGTGTATGACACATTAAACTTATTTTAGGATCTGTAACACCTTCGGAAGGATTAATCATAAAATTATTATTTTGCGACGGTCACGAAAATTTCGTGAATATATGTATTTAAAGAATTGGTGATTTCTATAAAACTATAAACTTTATTATCAGCAAATTCACTGTTACAACGAAAACTTCTCACCCATTAAGAATGTCTGGAGACGTCGAATAGAAGCCAACTGATGAAGATATAAACAAAATTGAAATAACAAGGGAACTGCCCGCCTGTGTGCGATTCAGGAAAATTCTTATTGAGAATGTATTGAAATTACTTATGGTTACATCCAATTCAAATGAAAATTTCCTGAACATGTTAGAAACATTTGAAAGAAAGATTCTACGTAGAATATATTGTGAAAGGAAGACATAAATAACTTGGAAGAGAAGAACCAATACCGAAATATGCCAACTCCTTGGTGAACCAATAATAAGCGAAGTAATAAACATTTACGCTGGGCAAATCATTTAGTGAGAATAAGTGAAGGACTGTTTAAAGATTTTAGATGGAAGGAATTGGTAGAAAAGAAGAGAGGGAAGATCTAGGAGTAAAAAAGAGAGAAACAATCGAAGAAGATTTGGAGGAAAAACGGATTACTGAGTGGAAAGGAAAGGCAAGAGAATGAAAACAATGGGAAAAAATCCAAAGGGATGAGTCTAAAAGAGACTTGAAAGATGGAGATCAGGAAAGAAGATTGCAGTTTCGTCAATAATGTGTCAATTATGACACTTTTTCTGCTACGATTTTATGGTCTGGTGAAAGCAGATTTACAAATAATGGCCTCGTCATTGGATACGATGCTTACTTTTGAGAAACTGAATATTTTTACGTTGTTAAGGAAAATAGGCATGAAGTGAAATTTGGTTTTAATGTCTAGTTCGAGCGGCATTTAATGCTTTAAATTTATTTGGTTGATATTTTTTTAACGTAACATGTAATAGTGAAAGGTATTTGAATTTATTGCAAGATGGTTTAAAGGTATATTTGAGCGAAACTGACACCTTCGGTGATGTGCAACTTGATTTCCAAACAAGCGTTTGCAGACGATCTAGTTACTTTGCTAATCTTGAAGAATAATAAGAATTCTTTATCACTACATTATTTACAAAATACTTTTACTTACCGGATTAGTATGAATAACCATTGGGCTAATGGTTATGTTATTTATTTCCGTGGGTGTTAGCGGTATAAAAAAAATCTTATCTGATTTCTCTACAGTTCTTCTGCAATTAACGGTGTGAGCAAAAGTGTGGGTCAGCATCAGTTTGTGATGATCCTTAATGTCATATTCACTTGTAGCTTTGAAAGACATTTCGCGCTGCAATTGCAATCTCGCAGCTTTACGTCGGATATAGGACGAATAATAGTTCGCGATCCCCATTTTAAATTCTGCTTTTAGTATAGACAGTTCATAATCATGGTCTATAGGAGCAACATAACGTGGAACTCTCGTAAATATAGTCTTAATTCTGTTCGAAGGAAGAAAATAACGTTTAATTTTAAAGATGTTTTTATATAAGGAAGATTCTATTAATGTTGAAACTAATATAGTAAAGTACGTCATTTTATTTCGAAAACTTTACCTCTTTTTCTCATAAAAACGTTTATTGTAGTTGTTAAGATAGTACCAGGTTTGCGAGCCCTATTTTGTTGAAATAAAACACATGAATGTTTTACACAATTTTATTTCGAACATCAACGTGTTCTGTATATGAAGAAGCGTGTATAGATAAAACAGAAACGTAATTCAATTGCTCTATACGCACAAATATACGTTCAAGTACGTACACAACGTAACAGTTCAAGATACCTCACTTTACGTTCAACGCATCGAGGTTCCCATGCACCCCCAAGAGAGTGGAAATGTTCGACACTGTCGATTTTGCACCTATTGGGGAAGCGTCATGCAACTACTCGGCAGCGACAGTGACGCGGCCGGTCAGATAGGCTGATCTCGGTCTCCTGACATTCAATGTGTACACGACAAAAATTGCTGCCGGTCAGTATACGTGCGTAGATTTGTGTATAAGAAAAAATAAGTATGATTACTATATAAAAGACATTACATAAAACAATAATATTCATAAAACACATAATAATATGCATTCCAAATAACAATAAAACATTTTAATTTTACCATTAAGTCTTTAACAGTAGTCAATATAAAATATTTTGCCATGTTTTTGGAGTTAAACGCGTCTTTCGTCATTGTATGATAAATGTATTAAAATTGACTATTGATAGAACAGACTCATTTCGGAAGACATAAACAATCTGTTACTTAGCTTGAGATTATAATGCTAAGTAGATAGTGTCGATAGTGTCGAACCTTTTCCGACCAATGTCCACGGTCGCTTGAATCGAATAAACAGTAGCACGGAGTTACTAGTATAAGGCACGATTACAAAACTTTCCTCACTGTTTTTTGATAGGCTGTATAAAAAAACATTCTTCAAAGATTCACGTTTAAAACGAAATTTATTAGATCAGGTTTTTATGGTAGATAATGACACGACACACTATTACTTCCTTACAGTTAAGCTCAAGACTAAAATAACGTGTGTCGTATTACATAGATATAGTTCGTTTCAGTTTTTAGAAATTTTAGTTAGTGTGTTCTTGCGTTTTATCTAATGACTGTTCCTATGGTGTTAATAATTACTGGTTAAATATCAATTTTACAAGTAAGCATTTTCCATTAGATATCAAATCATAAAATACTTTGCGGTTACACGTCTAACAGAAAATTATTGAATCTCGTGGAACTAGTCATATGGAAATAACTAAAAGACTTTTTTCAGGCCTTGGGAAACATTCCGCAAGTAGGCACATAAATGGGATGAAACATATGACTGCTGTTGGTTATATATCGCGCAACCTAAATAAAAAAAGTAATTTCTACGTTATATTTACATTTGTCTTTCACAATTATAATAAAGGCAAAGGAACAATTTAAAATTCATATCTTCGTGCTTTCACATCTTTTAACAGTTTAACAGAATTAATTACAGAAGGTGTTAGCAGACCATAAGTTATTATTAAGTTCGTGGTCACAGTGCGACCTTTGAATACCCAAGACCTTTGGCTGTCGGTATTTGCCTTAATCAAGTATTAAATCTATGAAAAATTCTTTAGGACAGTGATCTTTAGTTTCAATAACTAGATATCAGCGCGCTAGGCTAGTAACTGACCACTGAGTTATCAACCGACTAATAGAAGAGGTAAATTAGACCGAAGGGTTAAAATATTTTAATTAGGTTCGGAATTGAACCACCAAGTGTGTAAAAAGCAGATGCATAAAACAATTCAGTATAAATAATTGACCTAAGTTACAATTTAATTCCAAGTTTTCAAATTGTATAACTAGTATTATATAACTAGTATAGTTAATTGAAGTGGCTCAGTCATTTAATGCAGTTGTGATAGTGAATAGTAAAAGAGGGAATGAAATGTGTGTCTATAGAATAAATCAAGGATAATGTTACAACGGCTGTTATGAAGAAATCTCTCAGCCAAGCGAAGTAAGGAGAACTAGAAGACAAAAACTCCACTACCTTTCGTCCATTTAAGAGCAAAATATTGATTTTTGTAATAAGCACCGAGCAATTATAGAAATACGAACGCAAAATCTGATACAATGGCTTCAAATTAAGAATATTTAAAGAAAACTTACTTTTGTTTATCTCTCCAGGGACGTAAAGACCTCTGCATGTCATTTGGAAAAGCAATCAGTGCAGAACTAGGTCTTCGCAGAACACTTCTGTCAATTAAAGCTACATTAATATTTTGCATGGGGCTGTTAAAGCTAATATTTTCACAGAATTTCCCCACTTCCTTTATGTAATTCGGTGTTATACCCGTATTTATTTGTGGTAACAGTAAGCCTTTGGAACATTTAACTTCGAAAGTTAAAGGAATAGCTACCTTTCCGATCACTTTATAATCGGCGGACGTTTTGGGTTGATCATAATACGCAAGATCAAATTCTATTTGTGATTTGACAATTCCAAACTTTTGCGGTGTTATATATATTGTGATTTGGACACTGCTCAAAGGATCGAGGGAAACATTGTTCTTTTCAACAGTCACATAGAGCACCTTTTTGTAAACAATAATAATAGGTAATTTATCGGAGCGATTCGTTAACTCCAAAACTCGAACTTCTTTACGTCCTATTTCTAGATCTAAAATCGTTAATTCAGTTGGAACAATTGTTACTGACGGGTTCTCCACAATTCCATGCAGAAAAAACTTGATAAAATTGCGTTCCGGTATCACTTTTAATTGTTCAGTAAAATTTTCCACACTTGAGGAAAGTGACAACCCCATGTCGATCTCCTTACTTTCTACAAAGAATTACGTAATTAGATTCTTCTAATTGTTACACGATCTAGAATTACTAGTACTATGCTAGAACGTTTTGTTGCGTGTTACGACAAAATACATATACATAAAGTAGGATAATAAAGGAAATTAATCTCATAGTGCTGAAAATATAGACAGAGACTATTCTTTACAAATAACCCAGAAGAAAGTGTACTGGAATTCAGAGCCGATTATTCTGCGGTTACTTTACCATCAATCTAAAGGTTTTAATGAATTTATTTAACGAATATTAATCCAGAATATTGCGGCCATAACATCAGTTTTGAAAGTTTACATTGTGCTGAGTAACCGAGTTGCAAGTAGATCTTACAATACATACATATTTACTTTTTTGAATACATCAGAAGAAGTTTTCTTCTCTGATGTGGACTTTGCAGAAACCTTAAGTGAATGTTTTTCTGCGCCAGATTCTCGTAATATTTTTTTCAAAAAGGAAAAGCTTCTTCAAACGCAAGAAAGATCAACTTGTACATTTTTCATGCATTAGTGTCTGGGAAGTAATTTATAACATACCTAGTTTTTGGTTTTTCGCTCAGTATGAATTCAAAGAACTATCAAATCAAGAATTGAATCACAATGAGACATTTTGCACTACTTGCCTATGTAAACATGCATTTTAGGTGCTCATCAACAATAAACCAATAAGCATATTGCCCTAAAAGCGTTGAGATTTCGTCCTGCAGAAATATTGCAAAATCAAAGAAACAACACAACTTGTAGAAGTATATGTTTAGAAAGCATAAAAAAGAGTAAATATTGTATCTTCCATTAAATTTTGCACATGAAACTAAAATATGTAAATAAAAGCTTTAATCTTGTAAATAATAATAAATAATTTTAAGCTATATGTAAAGACTCCTTTGAGCATAAATGCATTAATTAATAACGATATCCAGGTAACGTCTCCTGAACTGATAACTGACAAAAAGCTATTCCGTCAAATTTAAAAAAGAAGAACAATTCTAAAACACCCTCTCCTAAAAAATAAATTCACATTAATCTTACAAATAAAAGTCTTGAATATTCAGTCATCAAAATTAAGGCAAACCCCTTATTATTGTGTTAGACATTAAACCCTAAAACTAATTCTGATTCTCCTTCTGCGAAATGACACCAAACTGTTCTCGCAATGAAGCCATGTTTTCACGGGCTGTGTGGCGAGTAGCGCCGTCTTGTTGGAACCAAATGTCGTCGAGATCGCGCTTTCAATTTCAGGCAGCTAATAAAACATTATCATGGCGCAATAACGAGAGCTATTCATAGTTACGTTGCGGCCGTTTCTATTTTTGAAAAAATATAGACCACTTGTCCATAAACAACACCAAACCGTAGTTTTGTCTGGATGTAATGGCATCTCCTGAACCTCTTCGGGTTGCTCTTCACTCCAAATACGGCAATTGTGCTTGTCGACGTAGCTATTAAGCCAGAAATGAGCCTCATCGCTGAATAAAATTTTGGTCGAAAACACTGGATCTTCTTCAAGTTTTCCAACAGCAGAAGACTGAAATGGTGACGATTCGAAAGGTCGGCCGCTTTCAATTCTTGAACGAGTTGAATTTTGTATGGTTTTAAACGAAGATCTTTACACAAAATACGCAAAGTTGTGGCATACGACAAGTCAAGTATACTCTCGACTACCATCCCTATATTTTCTTCACTACGTATTGGATGTGATCTATTTGGTCGCGTTTTATCAAATAATGAAAATTGCGTTTCAAATTTTTCAATTGTGCGTTCAGTGGGCCGATTACGTTGACTATAAGTTGCTCTAAGTGCACGAAACACATTTCTCGTGCACTTAGAGATTTTTCTTTCCATAATAAAATGTCACACAATACTTAACTAAATTAGCGTGAAAGTTTAACACAACTCACGCTTTATCTGTCAAAAAAAAGCTATTGAGAATAGTACTTCGTAATGAGACACCCATTAGTAGCAATAAATTCACCCTTTGACCATCTATGGTGTTAAAATACTTTATATCGAAGTAAAAATGATTTTATTTTGCAAACAAAATTCGTATCTCTTAGTGAAGAACTCTTTACATACAATAAGTTTCGTAGGGATTCACATTTGAGAATTGAGACTTCTATCATTCAAGTTTATATTAATGTTATCGATCTGTCTACAAATCTACTCGTCGAAAGAATTTCGAATAATATATTATGAAAAATAGCGAATATTTCATTATACTTCAATAGCTTATGTTGTCTACGAAGACTGTAAAAGATCATAAATATTATAGAGAACACATCATTACAACAAAATATGTATTATAAGCAGTGTTTGTAATTTTGATGGAGCATGTGGTTGATTAACTTAACCACTGAAGGTTGATATATATGTAACTCCTTTCCACATTAATTTTCGTATTCTGTATACGTATTTCGACAACTAAGTTGTCATCATCAGCAGATAATTGAACAGTATCATACCTGGAAAACTACGGCAAAATACCAGCACGAAAACAAATTCCGCACACGAACCATATCGCTGAAAGCCAAAACGTACACGAAGTGTTGTTATATTGTAGTTGTCGAAATACGTATACAGAATACGAAAATTAATGTGGAAAGGGATTATATATCAATCTTCAGTGGATAAGCAGTGATTGTTTGATTACTTACGGTCAAAGTTAATTGAAGCACTCCATGTTTGAGAATTTTGCCTACCATATGATTCCGGGTTTATAAATATCTCACCTAGATCACAAAACTCTTAGATATATTGGTATTTAGAATTGAATAATATACCTTCATATAAAAATGGCGTCAAATATTTGCACTTTATCCTGCAAATATGGTAAATGCAAAAGTAAAAGGCTTTCTTTTTTTCGTTAAGCTTCAATTTTTGGGGACTAAACCTAAATCAGAAAATTTCATTGCGTGGTACATTTCAAATAAACCTGACCGAATAATTAAAAATAAATAATTATTTCTTACATTTTTACATACATACGGTACTGGGAAAGCTTTGCAATATGACGCAACAATGAATCGTAGGAAGCTGCTTCTTGCTGCATGTTGAGACACGTTCATACGTGCATAGTAGCCACCACGCCAGGTCGATCGGCTCAGTTATTTATTAACAGTGAGAGTGTAAAGCGCTTGCGATGGCATCGTGGTCACGAAATGAGATAAGGGCAGTTTTGCGTTACAACTTCGTGCGTGGTTGAAACATAGACCAGTGCTTCGAAGAAATTACTCTTGCACTAGGTGATGTTTGTCCACATCGCACAACGATATTCAGGTGGTATAGAGACTTCCAAAGGGGAAATTTAACTGTGGAGGATGCTGAGAGGCCGGGAAGGCCACGAACATCAGTTACGTAGGAAAACGTTACTACTGTGAGGAAAATGCTTGGCGAGGACAGGTGAGTGACCTACCAACAGACAGAGGGTACTTCAGGCCTAAATGCACCAGCAATTCGTTCGATTCTGCATGATTATTTGCACGTGAAGAAACTTTCTTCTCTCTGAGTGCCGCATCGACTAACTGAAGAGCAGATGACACAACGTGTGACTTAGTGCCGGGAGATGCTAAAAAAGTTAAATAAGGGCAATCTCGGTATGTGAACAACATCGTGACAGGTGACGAGGCTTGGCTGTACTATTGCGATGTGCCGACCAAAGCTCAAAACAAAGTTTGGGTCTTTGATGATGAGGACATACCCATAGTTGACAGCTGTATTTTTCAAACCGAGTGGAATTGTGGAACGCGTCGTTTTGGACACATAGAAGATAGTCACAGCTAAGTGTCTGCCTAAAGTCATTGGATCTATGAAGAACCTGCGGCCAAAGTCAAGAATGAACATCTGGTTCCTCCATCACGATAATGCTCCAGCTCACCGCGCTAAAGCCTGCACCGAATATTTGACCACGACAGGATTGAAACTTCTCGAGTACCCTCCCTGCAGTCCAGATCTTTCTCCCTGTGACTTTACACTTTTCCCGCATGTGAAAGTGAAGCTAAGAAGAAGGTGGTTTTCCAGTGATGAGGACCTCTGCGGGCTTGGAACAACGAGTGTGCTTTACTCCCTAGTGAAACTTGGCAGAACTGTTTTAAAGACTGGTTTCGGAAGATGGATAGGTGTATTAAGTGTAGAGGAAATTACTTTGAAAAAATTAACTAAACAAAGCTGTATTGCAAAACTTTCCTAGTACTCTTTGTAAGTACATATACGACTTACTTAAATTGAAAAATTTTAACTTCTTTCGGCTCGCATATACCATCTTTTGGCGTAACATCAAAATGCCTAAAATCATCGACCATATTGTGGCACATCTTCAAATCCTGAGACAAATTACGTAACAGTTCTCATTTAAAATCTGACATTAAAATCGTACCCTAATCTTACCGTCCACTTCTCCCATCAGGCAAAACATGGCTCCACAAGAACTATAATTTCTTACGTAGACAGTTTTAGAGTTAGTTATCCCCATATATGTGATGGGAAAATCAATTAAGGTAAATGTTTTCGCTAAACATGAATCACCGATCGGCTCGAATATCGGACAAATAACGTTTCCACTGGTGGTAATTACGTATGGCTTGTCGCATTTTACCCATATGGGATCTGATATAGGTCCTTCTTCAGAACTTATAAGTTTAATGTTAATTTTTACCGAAGATTTAGGCTAAAAATATATTAAATGAACTATAAATTGGCACATTAAACAATAAATTACATTTTGCGTATTTATATTTTTAAAGAGATTATTTCAGGTACTTTTACACTGAGTACGGGACTATGAGACAAAGGTAAAAAGAAAAATAGGTCATGTAGAGAACATGCGGGACGACCAAATTAGTTGATGTTAATGTTTCGGCAGAAACTATGAGCAGAAACTGAGATTCGTTTGATTACATTGTTTAAATGCGTCGTATGAATATGTATGTATTGTATATAAGAGGATGGATTTTAAAGTCCGCGGATAGATGACCCAGCTTTAAATTGTTTTTGTGCTGGTCTGATAAATTCTTTCTCTAATAATGTCAATTGCCAATTTTCAGATTGCTTCGTTTATTAGTTTCGTTGTGACCACTGTTTAATTAAGAGCGTCTTGTAGTTTTTAATGGAATAGGTAGTATTGAAAATCGTTCTGTCATTAAGTACTTCTTCTTGAAACAATTATAAGCAACGAAATGTTTATAATGTTATATTAATTATCATGTCAGAATCTGTAAGTACACGCCTAAAGAACAATCACTTTTGAAAGTCAGTTTCCAAGTTACGCACCAAAGTTGACCCTTCTCTGATGGCGGCCTAAGTCGCAAATAACTTCGGAACGAGAAGAGATACAATGTTCCGGTTTGAAGCAGCGTAATTATCATGTCATAATCTATAAGCAATGTTACGAAAGATGGTTTCAAAAACTCGACACCTTAATTTTCCAGTTGATAAGTGGGTTCATGAATGTGTCACTACACTGGAAATCGATGAAAAAGTGGATACTATGGTGCGGAGGCTGTGAACATCTGTAAAGACCGTGCAACGAACATTTTGAATGAAAAGTTGTAGCTATGAAGAAGTTATCTATAAGGTGGGTGCCACGATAGCTCAATGTTAATAAAAATTGGTGCGAATGCAAATTTCTCGTGAGTATTTGGAGCGTTTTTGAAAAGCAAGGGAAGATAATGACTTTCTTTCTATTTGGGATGGAAATAGTAGTCTTAGTGTTTATTATTTTTCAAAAATCCAAATCAGCATAGAAGCATAGTATACCAGTCTTTCGGACAAATTTAAAAAAGAAGTTATATCGACGATGTACTGGCACCATACAAGTGTTGTTGCTATGGCTTTGATTTGTTGCCATTCTCATCCTATTAACCCTGCGATTACTACTATTTTTTTACATATAAAAAATGCTTTGTAGGTCAGAAATTTTCAACAGATAACGATGTTAAAGGTGTCTGGATGCTTGTTTTAATGAACTTGAGAATTCTGAATTTTATCAAGGCATAGACTGTGAATCATTTCTGGTCCAAATGTATCGAGGTGGTACACGTGTATCTTGAGGAATAAATGCAATTTCACACCGCAAAATTCATTTCTTTGTTAATATTTAAAGAATTCTTGGTATTTATTAACGTTTTTTAACTGCTTATTTGAGTAGTTTAAGAATATCACATCCTCGAACGCAATTATCAGTTACTAACTTACTTGTAAAAATCCTTTACTTGGGTTTATTATAAGTCTATACCGAGTCGCATTACTATCAATATAGAAGCGTGTAGCTTTGCGTCCGTTGTTTTGAACATCCAGTATATGAGCCTTTGAAGCAACTCCGGTATCGAGCAAACCGAAGTCTATGGATTTTGGTGTAAGAATTATGTCAGGAACAGAAGCATTACTGCAAAGAAACATTGAATCAATCTTCTTTTAGTAACTTCGTAAAACAACATTTAATATGCTGATGCATTAATTTTATTATTACTAACACACCGAGCATGTATCAAATGTTTAAAAAACGTTAAAGTAAAATAGTGCATCAAGAACTAATATTTTTGAGTCAAATAGAAAAGTATTTTGCTTAAATGCAATGTTTTATTTCTACACTTTTACATCTTGAGTAAGCGCAGTTTAAAATGAAATTATAAATTATTAACGCAAAATCTACTTTGGTTCATGGAATAAAGTAAATACAGCAATATTTCAGATAGAAGCGACGGCACTTATTCATTTTAACCACAATTAAAGGCACATCATCTGTTAACAAATCGAATAGTGACTTGTGCGTATAAACGACTAAATTGCCAAGTAGTTAATGAAAACTATTTGTTGTGCTTATCGACAAGTTATACACTCTTGACTATATTTATTATCATGAGAGAGAATTATCCGTCCAACTCTCGAATAGAAGTAAAAGTACTTATCGTTTTAACATCATCACTAAGCCGAACGGTGGAGTACACAAAGATGAAGACCTATCTGCAGAGAAACGAATCTCTATAATACCATCTTTGATAACTACGTATCATGAAACTCGAAAACTTAGTTGCAAATAATTCATAATTTTTTTTACTAGAACGAAATTTCTGCGTTAGATTAAATTCTATATAAAATATTGCAACGTGAAGATTTGCTACAAATGAATCAGTCAACATAACATAAATTCATTATAGCGAAATAATAAAAAGACAATCGAATGAACGTTTGCTCTGACATCATTGAACGACTCACAGAAGAACCAGATTTGCTCACGAAAATCATCACATGTGATGAAACTTCGAAAGTATGACCTAGAAACAAATCGTCAATCGATGCACTGGAAGGCTGCTGAATCGCCAAGACAGAAAGAAGCACGAATGAGCAAGTCGAAATTGAAGGCAATGCTGATCGTTTTTGTCGATATCAAGTGTGTTATTATGACTGACTGGGTACCTGAGGGTCAAACCGTTAATCAGAGATACTACAAAGAAGTTCCAATTAAGCTAAGGGAAAAAGTAAGGAAGAATAGATCGAATTTGTGGAAGAACAACTTATGGATACTGCACCAAGACAAGGCATCAGATCACAATGCCCTATCTGTGAAGCAGTTTTTAGCGGACGAGCGCACTGTTGTGCTTGATCATTCTCTGTATTCGCCAGATCTCGCCTCTTGTGACTTCTACCTGTTATCAAAATTGAAATGTTCATTAAAGGGAAAACATTTTCAGTCTGTTGAACATATAAAAGCAAAAACGGCAGAGTTGTTGAAGAGGCTGATAATTGATGAACGACAGCATTGTTTTGAACAATGGAAACCATGTATACAGCGGTGTACAGATAGGGGCGGAGAGTATGTTGAAGAGGATAAAAGTTAGATATATGTTAAGTTTATTTGCAATAAATAACATTTCTCACACTAGTCTCGTTATTTAATTGACACACCTCGTATTCATGATTTTCTTTCTCAATAAAATGAAAATTTTAGATAGAAATTAGTATAAAGTACATACATGTTTTAGTTTTCTTGAAATAAAATGTACATATAAACAGTAACTTTATTGATCAAAATATTCACATTTATGAGAAGTTCTAGACATTTTGAATAAATATAATTTTGATGAAACCTGTGGTTGATTCACGTAATCACTGAAGGTTGATATATAACCCCTTACCACATTAATTTTCGAATTACGTATACGTATTTCGACAACTAAGTTGTCATCATCAGCAGATAATTAATTAAACCTTCAGTGATTAAATTTTCAATAAAATTCAGATGACCTCGTTTCAAAATGTTTTAAATTTCTCACTAAGTAACCAACTATTTTCTAGTGCAATCGTGTTTTTGCATTCTACTTCTCTTATTTAAAAAAAATAGAGTATCGAGCTGTGCAATTTTAGAACACTCGGTATAAATAAACGTAATGAACGTGACTGAACGCTCTGTTAGTTCCTTAACTTTTCCTACATTACATTTTGTTGCTTCGAAAGGAATACATTTAATTATAGTGCTGATGGTATTCAGTAATATCGAAAATTAATTTGAAATGAAGATCTGCTTAAAAGTTTGAAATTTACAAACAGTAAAAACTACGAAAATTAGGTTAATAATTTTAATATTATTGAAGAAGCAATTGTCGAAAAAAAACGAATAAAATGCATTCTGTAACATAACTAGCACCCGGTAGTAAACTGTACAAAATGTGTCGTGTTATTACTAGAGAGTTCTAGTAATATCACGAATGAAAAATAAAATTTTTGATGGTTGACTTTTATGCTGACAGTATGCTTCTATGCTGACACTGACAGTAGAATACATAACATATGTACATTGTACATTTGACTATATAATAAGATACCGTTATAGCATACACGTAATATCTTAAAGCATCTGTTCAAAATCTGGTAAATCATATAATTATTTTTTACTTTAAAATTTAATGTTTTTCTTATATGAATAATTGTACCAAAGGCTCATATTATTATTAAAAAATGTACTAAGCTTAATTTATTTCTAATTTTGTATTTCCGTTTACATGTAAAAACTTACGCGACTAGTCGATAATCTAAGCGATTTTGATTGATATAAATACCCATAATACAACCAGGAGCATTAGCAAATGAGTGAGTGTAGGAGACTTCCCTGACAAAAGTCAATCCAGGTGATAAGATGCGATTCCTTGTGCATCTCGTCTTATATCCCTGAAAAATTTATACACACATCATACACAAATTCAACCAATTTCAGAATTACATCTCATAACTCACGAATGAGGTAGGTGGGGTTATTGTTATGGTCACAAGTGATTTGCTTGTATTTTGTATCGTTATCTTCTGTTTATACGTGCTACTTTCAAATGCATTGTTGAATTCGATGAACGCTGGTGTTATTCGGACACCGTAAATATCTACATAGTTCTTCCCTTCAGAAACTCCCGTTAATCTACGATCTGATTCAAAAAAACTCTGTGACATAACAAAAAATACTTCTAATCAAAACGTAAAAAATCAAAATACTAAATAAAAGGTTATGTACATATATGTCTAGTGTCTAAGCCTTATCGATAATATTATCAGGAATCTAATTTGTTGTGTACCGCCCTTACCCAATCACACTAATTCTAACTTCATTTCTATTTAGCTTTTCACTCCTTCTGGAAAGGCACGTACGCCATAAATTGCCGCTAAAGCTATGGTCATATTTTTGATTAGAAGAGAATAGTGCTTACGTGCATTATTATCTATTATTGCAACACAAGTTTTAAGCAGTAGAAATATCAAATCCTGATGTAGTCCGTTGTGATTACTTTCTAGTCTCTCAAGCAAAAAGAAACTTGAATAATTTTTATTTCAAACTTAATTGGATGCTGTTAAGGCTTTAGAGGTAGTTATAAAAGAGCTGTTAAAGAATAACTTCCGTTAACAAGGAATAAGAAAAAAAAATACCTACATATGTGTGATTGGTCAGGTAGAAAAAATACCTTACTATAATTACATTCTAGTATTTCAACAACTAAGTTGTCATCTTAGGAACAAAACGGAGTGGTGTACGAGTATGGTATGATAAATATCTGTGTTAAAGAATACAACGTAATTGTTTCGTATTTAATATTTCTCGACATAATCTCCTTATAGCTCTATACACACCATTGTTTCACTCTAAAACATGAGCTCATAATCATTCGTCGTGAATATCTAGCAGAATTCTGTTTCTTTGTCAAAAATGTAATGACAACGAAAGACTTTTTGTTGTAAAATATATTACAAAGGAAATAATGAACAAATTGTAGGTAGATTATTTGTTTGGTTCCCTTCGTCTTATTATTATTATATCATAATAATATATAATATTATGTAGCTCTATACACTTAGTTCAGCGATGTTCCAACTTTTTTAAGCCACCTAAACTATAAGGTAATTTTGATGGAGTTTGTGGTTGATTAACTTAATCACTGAATGTTGATATATAACCCCTATCCACATTAATTTTCGTATTCTGTATACATATTTCGAATTAATGTGGAAAGGGGTTATATATCAACCTACAGTGATTAAACTAAACAATAAGATTTGTCGAACTATGCAAAAGGGGCCTCTGTTTCCACAATGACCTCTTCATTTGACGTGAACCGCTTTCCGTACAGTCATTTTTTCAAGTGTGGAAAAGAAAGAAACTACGGGGGCCAAATCGGATGAATATGAGTGGGGGAACACCAATTTGTACCGTATGTCTGCTAGTTTTGTTGTCGTAATTACTAATAACTGGCCGAGCCATTATCATGATGTTAAAGAATGTTTTTCTACGCCAGGTGGAGCCTTTTTTCTTTAGCTTAGTATCGAATCGGTTCAATAATTCAGTATAATACCGTCCTATGATTGGTGTTCTCTTCCCTAAATAATCAATTAAGATTATACTTTGTGAATCCCAAAATATCGTCGCTATAACTTTCCTGGCTGATAGAATCATCTTCGCCTACTTTGGTGCATGTTCGCCTGAAAAAACCCATTGTGTCGATTGATGATTGATCTTTGGTTTCTGGCGTGTAGTAATGTATCCATGTCTCATCTACAGTCACATAATGTGGCAGAAACTCACTCGTATTGCGTTTAAACATGTTCAAATATTGCTTTGAAGTTATCGCACAATTTCGTTTTTTGTTTACCGTCAGCAGACACGGTATCCACCTCGCCGATAGGTTTTTCATACTCAATTTTTTCGTGAAGAATGTTTCACGCGTGTTTAATTGAGATGTTTACCATATTAACAATCTCTCACCCGACATTCTGCTAACACCATATCATGAACTTTATTGATCATATCGTATGTAGTCACTTCAATGGGACGACCTGGCCGCTACTTATCAAAGATAGAGGCTTACATTCATTAAACTACCTATACTATCATCGAAGGTGCATGGCTCTTCGATTTCTGCACACGTTTTCCTATTCAAAAAAAGGAATCGAATCAGTGACCGATATTGTTCTTTCTCCATGATTCCACAAATGCATAAACTTACTCATTTTCAATAGCTTTCAACACAACATTACTCGATGAAACTCTCCGAAATTTTAACAGATGTTAACTGAAGGATACACACACAGAGTTGACAATGCAGATTTTGATATAAATACCATTTGTCTTCAAACACGGGTACTAATCATACCATCCTTGTAAATAGGCTTACAGGAAAACTATACAGAACGAGATTTGTTCTATGTAGTTACCATATACTGTGAGCTCATGTTCAACACTGTGTTTACTTTCCACTTCTAAATTATCCAAAAACGTATTTGTTTTACCGTAATTGGATTTACATAAAACGTGATAAAAATATTGTTTCCTGAGATTAATAAATGGAGTTTTAATAGTTTCAATCTTATTGAAAATCCTTCCTGTTTTCAGATTTCATAATTTTTCGTTAGATAATGTTTTTTTTATTTCCTCTCTAAGTTTACTGCACACTTAAATACAGAAATTCTTTTACTCTGCAACTACTAGTAGAATACGGCCAAATTCGAACTACATGGAGAGTTGTCTATTTTGAAGAAGTAACATTCGCAAAGGAAGTGCTGGACTTTAGCTGCCTCGTGAATTGTGAACTCGTGAAGAAGAAAAATTTCTTTGTGACGAAATTTTATTAATAAAATCTTTTTAGAAGGATTCAGCAGAAATAACTCCTGTTTTGTCCCAAAAGATTCATTGCATGGACTCCTTGGGTGAATCACCGAATCCCAGTGATGCATCAAAGCCTCATCACCTGTCAATTTCTTCCAGAACAAGTCAACATCTGCATCGAGAAATACTAAAGAAATTTATTGTCTAAGCGGTTTTCGTTCAGAAGTCTAATATCTTGCAACCCACCTTACAGAAACTTTAGTCATTTTGTGCAGAATCAACAAAACGCTGACTTCAGATATATTTGGTGCTTAAATGATAAAAAATTTCCTGAATACCATTGCTTTGACTTTCATGAAAACATCGGAATTGGTTGCGTCCGAAGGTCTTCAGCTCCTTGGGCCATCTTCGATGAATTTACGACCCCACTGAAAGTGTTTTGACCAATATTTCATTTTAAAATATGACAGAGCTCGCAATCATTCGTTAGTGAATAGTTTTCGCAGGATTCTGTTCTCTTATCAAAAATTTTATGACACAAAATGCATTTTTTGTTGTGAAACATTTTACAAAGCAAATAATGAACGAATCGAAGTCAAATTTGTTACATAAATTAAAAAAATGTCGTCATTTGCACGTTACTAACTGACGCACAATTAATTGTTTCTATCGTGGTTAGGTAATTTTTTTTCCTAATTCTCTTCGTGCTATTATTATCATATCATAATTGAACTAGCAATAAATCCATGACCGTCGTATTAATACTCACTGCATTATCCTAACTTTTTTAGAATTGAGATTTACGTAGTGCATACAGTAATCTACTACAGACACCCTACACTTACGTAATACTTCCATCGGAGATAAGGAACGAATTCTATTTTAATATATTCTACAAAACAAGGAAATATTAAAATCGTGACGTATTGCCGACAGTTATTTTTCTGTATCTATTCCCGTTTATCGTCTTGGCTTCGCTTTGATTAATCGACCTATGACCCTACGTCGGCATGGGTCACAGAAAGCGGACTCAGCCGCACAGAGAAACCGCAACGTAGACCCAAAAAAATCCGTCAACTACGCACAAATGACATGAAAGCACAGAAAAGCAGATGAAAAGCCGCGAAAACCATCCATTATTTACATAATGACAACAGTTATCCGGCATTTTTTCATGCGAAACAATATACGCCCAACAAAACTAATTTGTTTAACAAATAAATGATGCGAAATAATATTACTTTTTTGATTATTTCGAACATAAAGCAATCGATAATTGAATTAAACAGAAAACAATGCATTACGTTCGTTATTGTCAATATTTCTCAAATCCTATTTAAATCTTAATTTTTTTGAATAATTCTCATATGTAATTTATAGATGGAATCTGTCAGAACATTTCACGAAAATTATGACATAATACACAGTATATTCAGTTATTTATTGTAATATACAGTTTCGTGTTTGCCGATATTCTTTGGCGTCGACAAAATAAAATGTCGAATTAACAGACACAACTACCACAACGATTTATTAATCATTAATTATATAAACCATATTAATTAACTGCTTAAGTATATCACCGATGACGATCTCTACGGATCAAGGACAGTCTTGATCTACTATCCTTGCTGTTTATATAGACCTATCGAACCTGGAATTTCCTTTTACTGGAACGGATACATTCTCCAAGTTTCTCTTTCTGGTTTTCTCTCGTATAACGTCAGCTTACAGTGTCCGCCAGAAGTTTCGTGACAGCTGTTACGGTTCATTTTTCCACTTAGAACGAACATATTTCGTATATTTATTAAGAACCCCGCCGTCTTTAGATCTAGGAACGCCTATGGATATAGAAAAATATGTTTGTTGAAATATATTCAGTTATCATATTCATTTTAAATTTTTAAGTCGTTTTAGCGAAATATTTATTTATTTCCTATGCTTGAATATATTTATACGTGCGATTTTTGAAGACCTTGATCTTGTTTGTGTGTTTTAAGTCTTTTTTTTTTGACTGCAGTCGCAATTGCAAAGCACACTACTACCTGTTGACCTGTTGACCCGCCTCTACCTCTAAATTAATGAGCGATATATACTTACATAGTTGGTTGAATCATTAACTATTAATCAGTGATTTCCAAGAGCCCGTTAACACTTCCAGGGCTTCTATTACCGCCGTTATTTTCTTGCTACCGTTTGTTCTACTGGGATCGTCCCATTGCCTTTATTTCCCTATATTCTATGCCGTTTTATCGCTGGTTCCACTTAGGGCACCGCTCGTTGGTGGCGAGGTGATTCCTAATCTACAGGGTTATCCCGGAGACGTGGAACACGATAAGTAGAAACTAGAATTATATTTTGCTTCGTTCTAACATCGATCGGGAATTATACACCCAAAATTAGGTGTTACAATTTTAAGTTAATAACTTGAACACTAGTAGTTCTTTTTTTTAATCTTGTGAAATGTAATTATATATATTTTAGTTAGCTACAGTTTTAATCTCAATTTAATCAAATATAGTAGCTCAACTGTTAATCGGCTGAGAACAAAAACATTTAATTACATCAGTATCGGTTAAGCCGACGCCTTTGAACTCAATATATACCGTGCTTTCATATTAAAATGCTACAAACACTGACTACAGATTACAGATTAAGTAGTTTAAGTAAGTTAAACTGTACAATTAGGTATTTTTACAATAAGTTTCGCATTGAACTAAAAGACGTTTTCTAATAAAACGTTTAAAAATAAAAGAAGACAATTAAAGAAGCTAAAAAATAAAATAACTTCTCGGAACTTAAAAAATACTCTTTAAACAGAAAATAAATATAACTTGCCAAAACTTATAAAATACTTTTTAAATACAGAAAATAAATTCAATTAATTAAATTCTCAGATGTCCGTCCTGCTGGTGCTAAACAGTACCCCAATCTATTATAAAATTCATTTCGAACATTGGCCAGTACAAGAGGATTAATAATTTGGAATTGGTGTTCGATATTAACCCGTAATTCTTCCAAATTATTAGCCCTTTCGTCTTGCTGCCCATATATATATATATGAGATCGTTTTTCATTTGAGTCAAATCTATTTCCCAAGACGTTTTTTAAATTAAAGAACAAGGATAGGTCATTAAGGATTGAGCCCGGTGAATAAAGTGCGTGTGGAAGCAATTCGTAACGTAGACCTTCTTTGCCTGTGCAATTAATGATAAAGGTGGTGTATTGACGTGCCTATACAAAATTTTTTCTTTGCATACAGTTGCAGTTGTTTGCTTTTGCATAATGCTCTCCTGTGATGGTTCTCCCTTTACCAAGACAATAAGGCCGTGCGCATTCCAAAGACAGTAGCCATTAGCTTTCCAATCGATGGAATTCCTTTCGATTTCTTTAGATCACCTAAATTATATCCTACTCATTGCTAAGACACTTATTTTGTCTAATATAAGTAGTTATGCATCAGAATCTTATCCAAAATTGGGAAGTAGCGTAAAAATTCGACTAGACTATGTTAGAAGAGCACCAAATACTGTTTCAAAATGTTCAATCTTCAACGTTTTTCGTCAATTATTAGCAATCTCCATCGAATGCAATCATAAAACGATCTTAGGTTTAAATTTGGTCGATTCAGTATATTTGATGGACAATATATTGGACACTCAAAGGACATGTGCACTCAGAAATTATTAAAAAAGTACAGGATAAGATGCTAAATGACCGTCGAATAAAATTACGTCAATTAGCAAACGTTCTACACATTTCATATATACCAGCGGTTTCTATTTTACATAATGAATTGTTTATTCGCATTTGTTGGCTGTGGAGCACAAACATGAACGAAAACGCACGATCTGGCAGATTTTGGCGCCGAAAATAATGGTTGATGAATGACGGATATATAATTATACACTCGAAACGAAGCAACAAACGAAATAATGAACTGAAGCTGATACAAGTGTACCGAAGAAGGCAAAGATTGTATAATCGGCTGGAAAGACTATGGCTGCTGTCTTTTGGGACTTCAATGCGATTCTTCATATCAATTATCTTCAAAAATTTAAATAATAACGGGGAAATACTATACATCCCTTTTAGATTAATTGCACTATGCAAAAGGTCCCAGTTAATGAAGAAACGAGACCTTTTTCTTCAAGGTAATGCACGTGTTCACATTTTAACTGTTTCAATGAAAAAAATGAACTACTTCTGCATCCAGCTTTTTCAATAAATTTGGTTCCCTCTTTTTCCTTTTTCTCAACTTGAAAATTTCGCCTAAGGGAGATTTGGGTTGAATGAGGAGGTATTCATTGAAACTATGCTGTTTCTAATAGTTTATTTAATAACGTTTTTCTGATGGAATAAAAGACACGAATTCCAGTGGACTACATGTAATGAGTTACAAGGAAATCCGTTGAAAAAAAATGATTTTTTAACAAAAAGTTTGTATTTTCTTGTCTGGGCTCACTGATTACAGAAACATCCCTGATGATAATTATGAACATTAAAAAAGTTCTTTCAACTGTATTTGCAGCATTCCTGAAAGAATTAAATAAATATAAATCATATGTGTGCAAGTACATACGTCCTATTAAAAGTCGATTTTCTAAGAGTAAACGTTACAAAATGTTTTCCTACCAAATTGCTGACAAAACATTAGACTTTTTAATTTACTGAACAAACTGTATTTATTACAACGTATTTTTGCCGAATTTCTGTTTTTCAACATGGAAGCGCAATAATAACAATTCAATATTATTTCTAAAATGAAGAGTATTTATAACTGTGAAAAAGCAATGTTAGATACATTGTAAAGAAATGCGATTGAGAAAACGTTTAATTAATAATTAAGCAACCGTCTCGTCTTCTGAATATCATCAATATTATAAATCACTATTAATGGCAGTTTGCTGTAGACTATGTCCGTTTCTGTACATTTAAGTATAAATTATGTTCCGGGTTAAAAACAATAGTTTGTATTCGAATGAGGATGACTGCTACATTATTTTTATTTGGAATTTGATCCCTCAATAGCGTTACTAATAAATAATTAACTAATAAAGATATGCAAATAGATAGCTTCTAATTATACATGTACATGTACATGCACACACGCTATGCACACGAAGGTTTGACCCTCATTATAGGTAGTGGTTGTTCCTCGGAAGAATTTTTTCTCGACCGACGTTTCAATGTTATTTTCTAGATCTTCTAAGTCTTGTCATTGCGAAGTGAATGCCACGTCCTTATTCGTCTTTTAATTTTCCGGTTTTGGTATGATTTTGCTTCGTATGCCTATCTTTCTGTTCTGTCTTTCTTCTAATCTCATTAAGTGTCTACACCACTTCAGTTGTCTTTCTTCAATTGTGTATTGGGTTGGATATGTCTTCAACTTTTCTCTGAGGATTGTGTTTTCTATTTTATCCTTTCATATTTTGTTAATCAAGGCCTATATTTACAAATCAAAGGTTGCTTGATGGTGGTAAGGAGGAAAATCCAACACGCAACAAATATCTGTTCCTATACTTCATTATAATTGAAAATAAATATGAGGAAAATGCTGATTCAATATGGATTTTCTAAATATACATATTTATTAAGCTACATGAGTAATTAATGCACCTATATACTGGGCCGATGTCAGATATCTATAACCTGAACGATGATACTTTTGTCTACTACGTGTTAGGGAAATATGCCCAGTTCTGCTCAGTAAGGAAGTACACTAAAAATTTTATGAGTTAAATGCAACATTTTAACCAACAACATCCGCAATTCCGGACAAATTTTTAAAAAGTTTTGTGAAAATTCTGGTAAATTCTTGTACTTGTAATAATACTTGTATACACAAATTTACTTAAGTATGGATTATTAATATGTTAAAACATACATATATAAGAAGCGAGGTTTCATATATTATTCCTACGTATATAGTGCGCTATTGTAAATAGAAGCAAACTATGAATAAATACCTACTATTCTAAATCTTATTTTGTAAACAAAAATATAAATTCTTTTATGTTTTACGGCACACAATGGCCAAATCCATACTGATGATATGAGTCTAATTAAGACCTTCCCTATAATTACCCGTTTATAATAACTGCATTTATACATAATGGGTAACGTTAACAATAATTCAATATTAATGAAGTACCTGGCATAAACTATTTGAAATTACATGTAAGAAAGATATCAAATTTATTAATAAAACATTTTTTTTACATACTTTGAACATCCTCAAGGTCTCTTCAAAGTAAAGCCTCCATCATTTTCATTTACATTAATTACAAATTCCTGATGAATATTGACATTTTCTGAATATATAATTTCTGTTTAAATTTTTTTATTTTATTAGCGTTATATTGGCAATCGCTTCTCCAATACGATTTAAAGTTTCACGTTGTTTCAAATGCTCCGAATTAACTCTATAGGATTAAATATAGAGTAATATGGCAGCAAACATAAAACAGTGTGTTCTGCAATCGTAATCGTGCTATCTACAACGTATTCTTTTTCGAAAGTCCTTGTTTCAAAAGACTTTTAATAATTGAGTTTTAATGTAACTATCTTCATCATAAATATCATTCTTCGTAAAAATTCCGATACTTCAGCCTTTGTACTGTTCGAATTTGGTAGCTTCTTCATCTGCCGTGAATAGTATGAAACATTGTTCATGACATTGACATTTCTTTTAGGTAATTCTGGCAAGAGATTTGAGAGATTTTTTCTGAAACGACTTTTCAAATAATAGTTGCGTCATATCCTCGTGATAGTCAAAATTACAGTTTTTTATGCTTTTTACTGAAAGTAATATTTCGCCATCCCATGTATTACTTAATTGTAAGAAATCTTAGATTGTAATGACATTTTAGTTATACGACCTTAAGCAATGACTATTAAATTTAATTTCCAGAATTAATATAGAATTTGCAAATAAAGTTCATTTACTTAGACCGAATTTATTTAGCTATTAGCTATAAGGAACAGCTCACATCTTAGATGTGTCTATGTTTCATTAAGCTCTTACCGCAGGGGGCGCTATAAAAGTACTTACCTGCAATTTAGCTAAATTAAAATAACTTGAAATGAACTACATATATGTTTATGTTTATTTTAAGGAAGAAAGTAAATAATAAAAAATGTAGGAAACCTGGCTTCGGCCCTGGTCGATCAACATTCCCATGAATGTTTATAATATCGTTTGCAAGTCAAGACAACTATAAAATATTAAGAATAATTCAATAACATTTTATTGAAATATATAAAGAAATTAATCATTTCCTACTGGATTTGCTTCTCTATAACTATATATCGTTTCACATTTCAAATACAGCTTGTATACTCAAGAAATTAATTTCATTTCATTAAGTTTTTGTTCTTATTATTGTTGCTCTATATGAACGTCCAGGAATGTATACTCCATTACAGAGCAATTATTTCGGTTTTTTAATTACATTTTTTTGTTTGTTGTTTTTATTACTCTGTATTGAATACTTTGTCATTAAAATTTAAAAACAGTTCAATTGCTCGCTACTGAATTTTCTCATGAAGTCATTAACATTCGTAATATTATTTCATATTTCGAAGAGATTGTATTTAAGAAAGAAGCTATGCTGAAAAATAAATATGTTTTGCTAAATTTTTGTATTTATTACTTTCTATACCTTGTCTCAGAATAAGAAGGAGTGATTCAAATATTGCGGCAAAATAGTACATATTTTTAAGAGATTTTATTGGTTCTTGAATAGGCAAGTTTAATATGGATAAGTAAATGCCAGATATCCGCCATTTTCCATAACCTGTAAACGTTTAATTAAGTACCGTTTGCACAATCATACTTCCATTAAAATGAACTTTTTTCATTTATTTTTATATAATAAATGAAAACGATTAATATTGTTGACAAACTACTACATTCGCAACTGTTTATATTTCATTTTTATGGTAAGTTACATTTTTAAGCTGCGTGTTCCGCATTTTAGCGGGATATTTGAATCACTTCTACTTATTCTGAGACAAGATATACAAAATTCAGAAATCCTTACTAATAATTATACATAAATATATAATTAAGCACTTTTACGATGGGAAATTTATGAAAATTTCCTTCTGTGCCATCGTTAATTACAATCACAGAAATTAATTAAAAATTTCTTCACCGGAGTAGGACTCGGACCTGTATCTGTCGTTTGCTAGACGGCTGCCTTACCAATTAGACCACCAGGAAGTACAGTTTGCAGTCTTTTAATTTTTAATTATATTCTGCGATTGTAATCAACGATGGCATAGCAGAAAATACTAATTTTTAGTAATCTAATTCTTATTTTATATATCGGTTTTTGACATTGCAGGGATATTTTTATAAGTTTATCGGCACACTTTTACAAGAATACCGGGAATTGTCTTCACATCTAATTGACGTTATTAGCGTATCAGACGTACATGAATAGCTTGTCGTTTTCTATGAAATTGTTACCCAGTTAATTCCAAGTTTATTAATAAAAAATAATTATTCGAAATATTAACATTAGCAATAAAATGTCAAGTCTTATCAGATTTTAACAATTTTTATTGCATTTTATATAGCCTCATTCGAGTCGAGGTATATTAATTTTAAGATAAGAACATTGTCACATGCAACACTTATAATTATCAATATCCCACCTACTATGCATATACCAATTTAGGGAGTGGATTGCCGTTTCTAAAATAGAAGGCGTCAATAGGATCTATAAATAACGACGAGACAATGATCTACGTATCATAATACGCTTATCTACAATACCTTCTTACATACAGGTCACTCATCGATGATCATATTGCCCAAGGATTACCATCTACGTTCGCCTAGATGTAATTTTCGCCTAATGACGTAATTACATACGCACGCACTGTTTTTAATTTAGATTTTAATGACGCGCCAATAGCTCCATTCTAGTAAAATTCTATTTAATGTGTATAATTTATTAATTAGATTGTTCGTATGTATTGCGTGGAAAGATTACACACTGCCGACATAAATTCTACGAGGATAGCTCAAATTTAATCTGAGATTTTTATTTTCTAAAGCCCAAAGACTGTTTCGGGAAACGACTTTTTTTCTTTAGGAAGGAAAATTTAATTCACCATGCCTTTCAAATAAACATAATAAATTTACAACGTTGACATCTCTCACAGATAATTGCCATCAATAATAACATCAATCTAATCATTGCTGATAAATACTACGCTATACTTAATCACTGAAGGTTGATATATAACCCCTTTCCACATTAATATTTGTGTTCTGTACACGTATTTCGACAACTAAGTTGTCATCATCAGCAGATAATTAAACAGTGTGGCACCTGGAAAACTACGGCAAAAGAACATATTGTGCACACAAAATTCAATCAGCCAGAAAAATCCAGTTTAACAAAACATGTGTTGGAAAGTAATCACGCGGATTGTTTGCATTTGATAAAGAACGTGTGTAATTTAAACCGTCCTTAAAAAGCTTTTTTGGAGTCATAGCAATCCACCTATTTATAATAAGTTTTACCTCATTTAAGCTCTGAAGTTGACCATCCTGTAGTATTCTTTTTTCTAATTTGAGAATAGATGATAATCAATAGGAGCCAGATCTGGTAAGCCGGGTGAATATGAAAGCATTTCCCAATGTAATCCGTTTAACATTCTTCTTCTTGCGGTATGAAACATTGCATTATCCTGTCGCAATAACGTTTCTATAACTTTCTAGACCATTTCTTATCAAACGTCTACTGTAATAGACCAGATAAAAGATGAGAATAATATTCTACGTTGATTGTATTTCTCTTCGGTAGATAATCCATAAAAAATAATATAGTAAGAATTGCTTGCTCAGCAATTGAACATTTTTAAGTAGAGGCCTCCTTCAGGTTTGTGTCAGGCTTTGGAGTGATTTTTGATGTCAGGATTGTATAATTGTAAAGTATCCATGTTTCATAAGTAAGTATATGTTGCTAAAACTTTAGGAATTGGGTGAACGTGTCAGACCTATTGAGTTTCTGTTTCGATTCCAGTCTTGGTACCTAGCGGGCTGAAATGTTACGCGTTTACTTCCAAATGTTTCTGTAAAATCTCACACTAATGATAACTTCATGAATAGTTTTTATCCTATTAGCAACAAAATTCTTTTTACTCCAGAGATGTTCGGATGTCCACAGCGTGGATAGATTTATAAGGATCCACTCATCTATAAACGGTATTTTGTTTCATGTTTCAGACTCTCCAGATACACCTTGCAGACCTCAAACGTCTCTGAAGGTTTCACATCTTCATTAAACAGAAAGGAAATGATAGCTCTTTGAAAATTTGTAGCGCATTCTAACGACATAGAAATATATCTGTATCAGTCAAGTAACTGAACTACACAATATTGCAAGGGATAGCTGAGTGAACGTGTCAAGACTTGTGACTGACCAATCGCGTGACCTATAAGATTTCCACAATTCAACTAGTCAAATTCCTAGAACTGGAAACATCCTTCGTATATAAAATAGTCCTTATTCTTTGCCTTTTAATGTCTATTTCCTCTATCTTCTCTACCTTGTTTAGTATCGTCCTTAAATTTCTTGTCGAGTTCGGACAAAATCTTCTATTTTTTATCTTTGAAAGAAAAAATAATATTGATAAAGAATGTGTCTAGTGTTGATTGATGATAATTGCGTGTATAGTGCAAAATTCGAATGAATTTACGCTAGCTTTTGCATTTTTGGTAATACAAGTTGAACATTGTTTTGGTGTTTTGTAAAAAAACTAAAATTCAATACTAAAAAATCCTATTTCGTCTTATTTACACAGGTCGAAATAGAAAGTTAAAGCAGTTATTCATTATGTATTAGAATCTTTGGTGTGTGATATTTAAATTTATAAACAAAACTCGATCTTAATAAAATCTTTATCTACCAAGGAAACAAATAAATATTTGTAAATGCGCGCACGCAATTTAACCTGCACTTTCGACAGTCTTTCCAATTATCTAAATTATTAAATAAATATTTTCTATCCTTTCCAACACCGTCTAGTTGTATTTTAAGACCGTTGTTTTTTTATTGGTTTGTTTTTCAATTTCATTTCTATTAATTTTTCACACATATTAATGAACACTTGTTCGAATATTCATCGTCACCCTATTGTTTTCTAAAATAAATTATTGCTTGCAAACATTCGCGACGCTCGCTTGTAATTTTCGATTTAGTAACGTTCCAGAAATTCTCTGCGAAATATCATTTAATATGTGCAACTTTAATGAGATTATATGTGTACTGTATCAATCAAATAGAAATGTATATTTTATAAAATAAATATTATGTATTTAATATTAAATGAAAATCTGAATATATGAAATTATTGTTCAAATTTACTTAGAAAATATTATGAATATGATACTCCATTCCCCGACAGACTTTACATACAATTTATAAAATCATAAACACGCGTTTGTAATGCACAATTCTAAGGAAGTAATGAAATAAAAATTAAAATATTTACTTTGTCTTTCAACGGAAGTGATGATAAAGTACTTAAATACTTCTTATATTATCTTAATTACACTTACGTTAAAACAATGGTTATGTATTAGGAAATCGGTGTAAATTATAATAACCCTTACGCATTCAATAGTTTTTTTATATATACGAGGGTGGTCTGTAAAGTTTTCGACCTCAACGTGAAGATGGCAGCACTTATCAATAAAAGCTAGGAAATATAGTTGTGTATCGATTATCAGGTACTTACAAAACTTTCAACCATTTTGGAGGAACACTTGTTATTTGACAGTCGTTTGAGTGAGTCGATGTGAGTGTCGAGTGCCGAGCTGTCATTAAATATTTGTTTTTGAAAGGCAATACGCCTACGCAAATGAAAGATAGGTTGGACTCTATGTACGGGGACTCTGCACCATCATTTACCACAGTGAAATTTTGGGCAGCTGAATTTAAACGTGGCTGTAAAAGCTTGGTAGACAATGAACATTCGAGACGTCCAAAAACTGCAACTACTGACGATAACATCGCTAAAATTCACCGATTGGTGCTAAACGACCGTCGAATTAAAATGAGAGAGATAGCAAAGGCTATGAATATATCCAAAGAACGTGTTTGTCACGCGTTTGTCACGTTTGCTAACGTAAGCCGAAAAACTTGTTCGAATGAACATTTCCAACGCTTTGTTGGCGCAATTTAGGTGCAATAAATCCGAGTTTTGGCGTCAATTAATTACTGTAGATGAAACTTGGAGACATCATTATACGTCCGAAACAAAAATACAGTCAAAACAGTAGACTACAAGGGGGAACCGGCTCCGAAAAAGCAAAACTGTTTTTTCAGCTGGAAAGTGATAGGACTGTTTTTTGGGATAGTCATGGAATTACTGTAATTGATTATCTTCAAAAAGGAAAAACTATTACAGGAGCATACTGCGCATCATTACTCGACAAGCTGGAGAAAAGAAATTGTGGAAAAAAACAGCCACATTTGCAGAAAAAGGAAATCCTGTTTCACGAAGACAACGCGCCGTT